>JAQQPU010009545.1:17218-32477 GCA_029168905.1 Artemia sp. Kazakhstan ARC1039
TTATGCATGTCTATTTTGTTTCTTCCAGGGGTGACCGTATCAAACAAGTGGTCCTCCAAGGCTAGAAGAGAGTTTATTTCAATGAGAATTAACATTTTTATTGTCCTTTCATAGTGACCGATTAGATTTTGTTTGAGATTTTTTTAAATATTTTTTTTTGCGACCGATCTGATTTTTTTATTATTGCATGGCAACTAATTACATTTTTGCTCCAAAGAGGACCAATCTGCTATGGATTGAAATTTTGCAGATAAACATTTGATTAATAAACATTAAACAGCTTTTGATCTTTTTAGTTTTAGAGGAAGTAAAGCTACTCGATGGTGCATTTGTTTTTTCAAACTTGCTTAGTCCAAACAAACTAAATTGTTTACATGGACACTTTGCAAAATTAATCGTTTCTCATGTTCATTTTAAAGCTTCATTTAGCTGAATTGATTTACCTTGTAAATTTCAAAAACAGCTACACTCATTACTGTGTATTGGTGTATCAGCTATTACCAAAAGTGGATAGTGAGCCATTTTGTTGGAGATAGTGAGAGGTTTGGCTGACACGTCAAAGAGTGTGTTTTATACGCAAACATCCCAGCTCTCATTCAGCCTTTAGTTAATGTAGAATGAGTTTTGAGGCACTGGGTGCTTGGAATTGATATATAATTCTTCTAAATTCTTGAATTTTTTGTACGCCTCATACTTTTTGCTAGTATATGTGAAGGAGGGGGCTTAATACTGCTCTCCCCCGTATTGCAAATTTCTTTTCCATTTATCTTAAAATGTAAGTTTTAGGTACCTAATAGAAAATAGGAGCCAAAACTTTATCCAATTATTTTGAGCTTCGCCAGGAAAATTTCTAATATGGTTGGATCAAACAAATGCCGAAGGAAGTTTGCGTTCAGTTACTTAAATCGGGACAGTTTTGTATTCCTATACATATTCTAAGTTTCAGTATAGATGTCTCAGTGGCCTTAGCCAAGTAGAAGGTCAAAAGTGACAAAAGAGTGAATGATTGAAAAATAAACCGAAATTCTAAGACCCAAAATTCAGTAAAAAAAATATTATGAACCGCTCAATCAATGAATGCACCGTTTATAAGAAATTTTTACCTAACATTGAAATCCGTTCAAAATTTTAATTATACGTTTCAATTCTTAGGCAAGCAATCTTGAAGAGTGGACCACTACCTATTAATCTATAATTACTGATACAGAAATTTTATCAGCAAAAATTAGGAATTGGGCTAGGAGTCATTAGCCCACTCTATATCTTACTTACACTTTGGCATGATTTGAAAAAAAAGTCAGAGGTAAAGTACGACACTAGTTCTTTTCGTCTGAAAACAAGGAGCAGCATTGAATCTCAAAACGAAAATAAATTGATACATATAGGAACTAAACTGCTCCAATTTGGAACCCTTCTATTTACCCCAAAGTTCGTATTTATTTTCAATTAATAGAGAACTACTATTGATATGGAATAAGCAGGCTCTTTGAGCATATTCTTTACATATATTTTAAACAGGTTTATCTCTTTCGTGGATATCCCCTTATGAGCCCTTTTTTATTCACGCAGCTTTATGAGCACTATATATTGTAGGGTAAAGAAATACTTCAAATAAAGATTAATTTCTGTTTATTTTAAGTATGGATGTTTCTTTTGACTTCCAGTTTAAAATTGTTGTTTTGTTTAATTCTTATCAAAGACTGAAGCACTGATTATATATTTATCTGGGCAATCCTTGGCTTATTAGTCTCTATAAATTTTTAACATGCCTGAATAATATTTCAATGCCATCTGGCTTTCCTTCAGAATCTGGGTATTTATTTTCAAGTGCTCCGCATCACAAATTCTTAATCCATACCTTTATGCCTTTCCTGTTTCCCTTGTTTTTCTCTTATTGTTTGGTGATCTTAATGTTATGTGATATTTTCTGTCAAAGAAAATGTTATCTGGTTTTCCTCTACTCAAACATTATCTAAGGAAATAATATTTTGCTCCTATAAAATTTGACACTTATACAATTTAGCTAAAATAAGGAGAAAAGGAAGCAATGAAAACGAAAAAGGATATTTGTTTTTACAAAAATGTGTTTATTCCACATCCAGCACTAGTAAACTGACTAAAATAAAGGGAGGATTTTAAGTGAAGATTTTTCTTTACTATAGCTTAATCTTCAAATGTGATAATAGACTTTAGGTATTAGTTGTGTATCTTAGTTCTTTAATTGATTGAAGCTGTTAATGCAGCAAAAGAAATAGAAAATGACTGAAATAGAGGAGATATGGAAAGACAAATTGATTGTGTGTGAGATGGAGGCGAAAGATAAAACTTCCAACAATCTGGTTTGTGTTGTCAGATGGCGTGAGAAGTGAGACTACTAACCTTTATATTAATAATCTGTGTCAGTTAAGAATGATAATGGGGCCTCATTTTGTCATGAACAAGCGGGACGGAGAGATACACAGAACTTTTATGAAGAAGTAATATACCAAATAAAGTTTTAAGAAATGATATTTAAAAAAGGAAGGATTCAGATATTTAAGATATGAAGGAAGATTTGTGTAAAGAATAATTGAAGACAGTGCAAGAAGGACCTAAAATTAATATGGTCTAAAATACTGATACCAGCAATAAAGAGTTTTTAAGCTTACTAGTAGAAAAGTTTGAGATCTATTCCTAATTAATTTCAATACAGCTTTTGAAAAACGAACCTGGTAATTTTAAAAGAAGTTTACTTAAACACCTTAGTAAGATAGGTGACAAGGTTGAAGATTTTACTTGGTGAGTCATTAGGTGGATTTCTTAACAAGCTTATACATACCCTGATGATTCTTAATGCAACTAAGAATTTTGTGGATTAAGAAAAACTATCCAGTGTAAAAATAAGCAAAGGACTGGTGACTTTATTCCATCTTAGATATTTAATGGGTTTATTTTTGAGTCATTATTCCCTTTCAACTAAAAGTATTGATCGAAAAGCCTTTAAATTGATATAATAGAAAAATTTTTGCTGAAGTTTGAACCTTTGAATAATATATTATGTAAGTGTATAAAAATAAGAAACGCTCTGAACAAGACTAAAACTAGTGCCGTCAAAGTTTGAAGTGAGGATAGTCCTTTCATTTTTTGGAACTAGAAGTTAAGAAGTATTTAGTCCTGTTTTCGTTCGCGTGGATGGTTTTAACAGAATGGCTCTTAACGAACATGGTAAATTTATCGTAAAAGATCTCTTAAGAAGGAAGGTCCAGGATCCCTATATTGATCCTTTGAAATCCTTATCCAACAATGAGTAAGTGATTTTGGTCAAAGCTAAGATTTATCAATATCAATATCAATGGACGGTAACGACATTCAGAAAGTTACATAATTTGTCAACCATATATTCTTTGTTGATTTGAGTGTAAGGGGAGGGTTTCGGACCACAAAATTAAAGGTATGCTTTACCAACTTTGACAGCTCATTGAATCACTACAGAATTGCCGAAGAATAAGCCTCCCTAGAAAGATTATAGTATACATGGTGATCATCAGAAAAAATCTCCTCTACATGTGTGAAAACATGGATTTTAACAGCTCAAAGTAGTCAAAATCTAGACATTTTCCAATATGATTGCCTGCTATACAATTTAGATGTCCAAAACCATGAACAAACATCCAAAAATGAGATCCCTCTTTTTCTTAAACATCCAAACCGAGTGGCTTGGCCATCTCAAAGTATGGTGTTGAAGGATAGCTTCTCAAAAAACGGAAATATTACCCTGGATACAAGAAAAAAAATGATGGTAAATGGTCAAAAACTTTCAAAACTAACTCTTAAAAAACAAACTCTCTGACACACAAAATTGAGCCTCATGGAAGACTTTTGTTGACGCTGCTATGAACGCCAGGGAAGCGAGGCTGTATCTAATTCCTACGAAATGTTAAAAAGAAATTTAAAAATGGCAGATCTTTGTAAACTATTTCTTGTTCTAATTTGAAATTGTTGCATCAATCTTGACTTTGATATTGGAAAACTTTGTTTATCTCTAAGAATTGGATTTGGTTTGCTTGAGCACTGAATATTCCACATTTAATCTGGATTGGATTTACTTAGTAGTGTCCCAAGAGAGAATAACACGTTTTAGTACTTTTTTAAAAGTAGAATAAATAAGGGATTGGTTTAAATTTGATCTTTAAACAAAACAAAAATAGAGAAGAAAAATTTTAAACTTTGTTTTTCTTAGAATTTAAAGAAATCAAAATTTTGTTTGCTCTTGTCAGCAAATAGAGGGTTTCCAAATACAGTTCCAAGTTGTTGGTAGTAAATCCTTGATTCCCCATCAGAAAGATCATTTCAATTTTTTTATTGCAGATTGTCATACATTCTTGGATGTTTTTTTGATCAGAAGACATTCTCAATAGTCTTTCAAGATATACTACCAACCAGTCATGGACAGATTTCGATTTTTGATATGTATGTTAATGATGAAAGATGGGACTTCAACGACGCTAGGCAAATGCTTGGAAATAACTCTCTTTACATAACTATTTTACGGAATCCCATTAAGCAGTTTGAATCAATGTTCTATTTTTTTGGCATGCAAAATTTTTACAATGTATCTTCTTTTGAAATGTTTTTGCAAAAACTTGCAGAGAAGAACATCAGGGAAGACAGACAGAATCAGGTGTATGGACGCAACCAGATGACTTTTGACCTTGGACTAAAACAAGAATTTTTTGAAAATGACACAGCTATCGAAGCGTTTATCAGCGGAATTGGGAAAAATTTCCAGCTTGTAATGATATCAGAATATTTTGATGAGTCACTAATAATGTTGAAAAATAAACTTGGAGCGCAAATAGGACATATTATATATGTCCCACAACTTGCTAGAATAATAAAAAAAAAAAATGTGCTTTCGGAAAAGCAAATTCTATTGTTAGAAGACTGGCTTAATGCTGATGTGAAGCTGTATAGAACTTTCAAACGGTAAGATTACTAAATTATTTTTACCTTTCGTAATAAATTTAAACTAAAAAAAAATATTGAAGCCAAAAAGCAGTAAGTAATCAATGTTATAAAATTCACTGATTTTAACTCTGAAAGAGGAACCTTAGAAACTAATCAATATATTTTCTGTCAAAAGACTTTTAATCATAAAAATTACTTTATAACTGATTATATAGAATCAGAGGGTCGTGAAACTAATTATAGTTTTTCCGGCCTCCTGTTGTCAATAGACAACTCCTTTTCCAAAGCCATATGGTTTCATTATGCAAAAACGATGTTAGTTGAAAGCAGTGTATACAGTGTATCGACAGTGAGCGTCGGCTTTGCCACCAGGTCCATGCATTCGACATGTGGCTGGTTTCTATATATTGATTCTCTTTGTCAATTGTCTTTTAAACGCAGACAATTTGAGCCTTTTCTTGATGTTAAAACGCCCAAATTGATCTTAAATTACAAGTAATGCGTTTGTAAAATTATGTATCTCTTGTTGGACCTTTAGCTTTTGCCACAGCATGTCGTTCGTCATTATGAAACAAATACCGTCAAACCTTTGTTTCTTTTAATTGTTCAGGTGGTGGGACTATAACTTCTACTTTTCCCTCGGTTTGTCTTTTGTCATTTTTAAAAACATATCGCCGAACCTTTTTTTCTTTTAGTTGTTCATGTGGCGGGACAAAAACTTCTTTTTTCTTCCAACAATTTATATAGTCCAGGTTTTTTTTTATTTTCAAAGGTATAGTAGGCATAGATGGTATAGATGACCTTATCCATGTCAAAATCCAAAACTTAATAATTTTCACTATGATTTTCAATTTGTTCGGTTGGTTTTACTTGACCTTATCAAACAGTTCAAGGAGTGACCCGGCTCAATAGTAACCGAAACTCTAAAAAAGGAAGTTTGAAACCAATAGATACATCAGAAGAATCAAATTTTTATGCTGATTTCAAATATATAAGTTTCATCAAGTTTTGTCTTACCCATCAAAAGTGAAACGCCAGAGAAAATTTACCTTATTTTCGAAAAAAGGAGGAAACAACCACTAAAAGTCATAGAACTCTAATGAAAATCGGACCATCAAATTCAGCGTATCAGAGAACCCTATTACAGAAGTTTCAAGCTCCTATCTGCAAAAATGTGGAATTTTGTATTTTTTGCCAGAAGAAAGATCACAAATGTGTGTTTATTGTTTTTTTTTTCCAGAGTTGATTGTATAGATCCAGTAGCTCTAGAATAACGTGAGAGGACTCGTTCGAAAAAAAATTTAAAAGTTCTAGTGCCCTTTTTAAGTGATCAAAAAAATTGGAAGGCAACTTGGCCCCCTCCCACACTCATTTTTTCCCGAAGTCAAACAATCAAAATTTTGAGATAGCCATCTTTTTCAGCATAGTCAAAAATCTAATTAATATCTCTTTGAGGATGACTTAATCCCCCACAGTTCCCGGGGGAAGGGCTGCAAGTTATAAGCTTTTCCCATTGTTTACATATAGTATTGGTTATTGGGAGGTATACAGGTGTTTTTCGGAGGAAATTTTTCTAGTAGTGGGTAGGGTCGGAGTAGGGGTTAAGGGGAAGGATATTTCCATGGAGGATATTTCCTTGGGGGAAGAAACATTTCCATAAAGGGGGCACCAAATTTCCCAGCATAATTTAAAAAACGATCAGAAATTAAATTATAAAAACAATTTTTTTTCAACTGAAAATAAGGAGCAGCATTACAACTTAAAACGAACAGAAATTATTGCGTATGTGAGAGGGTTCACCCCCTAGTCAATGCCTTGCTCTTTACGCTAAAGTTTTTTAGTAGTTCCAAAGAGCTATCTATTCTAATTAACCGGCCTTTGTGATTCAGGGTTTTGTGATTCGAACAAAATTCGAACTTTAGCGTAAAGAGCAAGGTATTGACTAGGGAGCAAACTCCCAAATATACGAAATAAAAACATACGAATATAGAAATTCGTTACGTAAGTTAATTTCTTAAGTTACGTCAGAAGAAAATTTCGAGAAAGCCAATTAGTTCAAAAAAGGAAAATTAATATGCGAATTCCGTTTTAAATATTCATGTACGGTGAACCAAAATCAAAGCTGCATTAATTCAAAAGCGTTCAGAACATTAACTAAGAAAACAAGTTTTTTTAACTGAAAGTAAGGAAAGACACTAAAAGTTAAAAAGAACAGAAATTATTTCGTATATGAAAGTGGCTGTCCCCTCCTCAACGCCTCACTCTTTACGCGGAAGTTTGACTCCCAACATTTTTTTTAAACAATAAAAAACTTTAGCGTAAAGAGCGAGGCGTTGAGGAGGGAACATCCCCTTCCATATACAGAATAATTTCTGTTCGTTTTAATATTTAATATAGCTCCTTACTTTCAGTTAAAAAACTTGTTTTTTTTTTATTTAATCCATGTCAAAATTTGAAACCTAATAATCATCGCTGTCAATTTTTAATTTGTTTGGTTCGTTTTACCTTGGCTTGTTTTTTTCTCATTATGAACTAAATGTTGCCGAACCATCGCTTTTTTTTAACAAAGGTATGGTAGACATTGATGAGCTTATGCATGTCAAAATCCCAAACCTCATCATCATCGCTATAGTTATCAATTTAGGAACGTTTGATTCTCACCGTCTTGGTTGATTTTCATTGACTCACTCGCATGTTTGGTGTCGTATGTCTTCAAACTGAGTCTGTCTTTGCTTTACATTTCCCTTTTCGACTTACTCACATTCTCAGTGTCGCATGTCTTCTTGCTGTGTGTTGCTTTGCTCTTCATTTTCACTTTTGACTCACTCACCTGCTCAGTATCACATTTTTTCAAACCGAGTGTATCTCTACTCTTTATTTCATTTCTGAAACGCTCTAATTGTCGCTTTTACATATCTTCTAACCACTTGTATCTTTGCTCTCCATTTTCAGCTTTGACACGTTTTTGGATTTTTATTAATTCACACAATTTAGAAATGGCTTTTGCTTCAGACACCCTTAATGCTGTTGTCATAATCGATCGTCCAGATTGTCGATTTTTACATCATATCACGGTTTAAGTATTATTATGTTAATTGATACCAGCGAGCCCACAGAGCATTAATTTAAAGGGTCCTTTTATCCCGATACTTTAAGCGGGCCCATATCCCAATGTGCTACACGAGTTGCTACTCCCTCTACGAGATTCAATATTTTCTCTGAGACAATTTTTCTTTCTTAAGCAATGCCATTACTTTAGCAGAACCAAAATCCCATCATTCCAACGACAAATATGGCGTTATCTCAACTTTTGGGGCGATAAGGAAATTTCTTGGAATTGCCGGCTGATATTTATCGTTGAAAAGAGACTAACGAATTTTTTTTTTAACTGAAAGTAAGGAACGACATTAAAACCTGAACTGAACAGAAATTAATCCTTATATGAAAGGGGCTGTCCCCTTGTCAACGGCTCGCTCTTTACGCTAAAGTTTTTCATAGTTTTAAAAATAAAGTCGTGAGACAGAGTCAAACTTCAGCGTAAAGAGTGAGGTGTTGAGGAGGGGCAGCCCCTTTCATATACGGAAAAATTTCTGTTCGTCTTAAGTTTTAATGTCGCTCCTTACTTTCAGTTAAAAAACTTGTTTTCTTAGTTAATTTTCTGAACATTTTTGAAATAATGCAGCTTTGATTTTGGCTCACCATACATGAATAATTAAAACGAAATTCGCATATTAATTTTCTTTTTTTGGCTCATTGGCTTTCTCAAAATTTTGTTCTGACGTAAATTACAAATTAACTTACGTAACGAATTTCTATATTCGAATGTTTTTATTACGTATATTAGGGAGTTAGCTCCATAGTCATTACCTCGCTCTTTACGCTAAAGTTCGAATTTTGTTCGAATCACAAACACCTGAATCACAAAGGCCGGTTAATTAGAATCGATAGTTTTTTGACATTACTAAAAAACTTTAGCGTAAAGAGCGAGGATTTAACTAGGAGGCAAACCCTCTCATATGCGTAATAATTTCTGTTCGATTTAAGTTTTAATTTTGCTCTTTATTTTCAGTTGAAAAAGACTTGTTTTTTTTATTTAATTTCTGATCGTTTTTTTTAAATTCTGGGAACTCTGGCGCCCCCCTCATGGAAATGTTCCTTCGCCCAAGGAAATATCCCGCATTGAAAGATCCTCCCTTGTAGCCACTACTCTGACCTCTACCCCCCACTATAAGAAAATTCTTCCTGAAAAATCCTGTATACTTCCCAATAACCAATAATATATGTAAATAATGGACAAAGTTTATTACTTGCAGCCCTTCCCTTGGGAGCTGTGGGGGATTAAGTCATCCTCAAACACATATTAATTAAATTTTCGACTATGCTGAACAGAATGGCTATCTCAAAATCTTGATTGGGTGACTTCAGAAAAAAAGAGCTTGGGAGGGGGCCAAGTTTCCCTCTAATTTTTTGGTCATTCAAAAAGAGCACTAGAATTTTAAATTTCCAGTGTAATGAAACTCTTACGATATTCTAGGACCACTCGATTGATACGATCACCCCTGGAAAAATAAAAACAAATAAAAAAACAAATAAAGACGCATCCGTGATCTTTTTTCTGGCAAAAAATACAAAATTCCACATTTTTGCAGATAGGAGCTTGAAACTTCTATAGTAGGGTTCTATTATACGCTAAATATAATGGTGTGATTTTCTTTAGAGTTCTCTGATTTTAGGGGTGGTTTCCCACTTTTTTGCGAAAATAAGGCAAATTTTCTCCGGTGCGTAACTTTTGATTAGTAAAACTAAACTTGATGAAACTTATTTTTGAAATCAGCATAAAAATCTGAATCTTCTGATGTATCTTTTGGTATAATAATAATAACTTATTTTTGACCCACTAAAAATTATAAAAAAGTGGAGTAACAAAATAAAACAAAAAGTAAAGACATACAAAACAAAACACCTGCAAAACAATTGCAATATAAAGAAATACAAATAAAAATCAGAACAATCGCACAAGAGAATGAAAAGGACCCAACCGCTTGCAGGCCACATCTTTTAACTTGGAGTTCAACTTATTACATGACGTCAATATATAAGTTGCATTAAACATTCAAATAATCTTACGGTTTTTATACCAACGAGGCAAATACAAAAGATATTTATAATAACGGAAATACAAAACTCTAATATTATGGATATCACTAGTATTAAAAAATGGGCACAAACCTGATAGAAAAAGAATGGAAT
Source organism: Artemia sp. Kazakhstan ARC1039 (assembly GCA_029168905.1). Classification (NCBI taxonomy): domain Eukaryota; kingdom Metazoa; phylum Arthropoda; class Branchiopoda; order Anostraca; family Artemiidae; genus Artemia; species Artemia sp. Kazakhstan ARC1039. The sequence continues at coordinate 27,416 of JAQQPU010009545.1, forward strand.
GGTCGCAATATTGTGGCGTTAAAGACTGAAGCACCCGTGGCAATAATGATCGACCGCTCTAAATATAATGTTAAGGGGATTTACCCTGTATACCGATCGCTCCAGCTACGCCGTTAGGGTTTGAAGCTGTGAACTTATACCTTATAAGTTTTCCGATAGCATCACTTGTAACGCTAATGATTGTTCCATCAAGGATTGCGCCACAGCAATGGGGAGTAAAGTAAAAGGGTGACCGCGTCACTCGCTGAACGCGAGAAAATGAAATACGTAACTATATAAATGTGACCTCTTTTCCTTGAGTTATGTCAAAATCAGATTCCTTAGGGAACGTTACCAATGGAGACCTACGAACTAGTTACCTGCTGTGCGATTAGATACAGACATATAAATATAACAAACACAAATAGAAAAGCAATAGTTTTATTGTGACTTACATTTTAGGTGTACAACAGTGCTTCACTTCAACTGACAACAATAGTGGCAGAGATAATAATGACCAGATCTCTACAATGACTGCATAATGATAATTCTGACAAAATTAATGTCCAATAATAGTTCTGACAATTGAATCGATACGAATCCCAATGATAATAATTCTGATCCACGAATGCCCCGAAAAAACACTTTTACAACACTATAAAACATAGTTTTGGTTCTGTGCTATAAGAGCTAATTCACGATTGGCCCAAGTCCTGTGGAGGGGCCCGCCACCTTATCATTATGTGGACGAACTCACTTCATTATGCTAACTGTCCATCCAATAATTTGTTTTAAATATTTTTGATGATTTAACATTCATGCTGCTCTTATAACTTAAGCTTCCTGTGAACTCTGTATCTAGTGATTTTTGTATTACCAAATATCTTAGCAAAATTCAAAACCAAATAGCGTGGTTGAGGCTAAAATGTAGTTTCTCTTTTTGCTGATTAAGAATTTTTCTTTTTGAAACGAGATTTAAACTTAATTAGAGGAAGTTTAATTTATGCCGGAATTATCTTTAGAAAGAAAGAATTTTATTTTTTTTGTATTTTATGTATATCACATATTACTCACGGTACATATTACCCTTCCCATTATTTAATGACGTCCCGTCATCAGGACTTGCTTGCCCTTGGGTTTTTGAAATATTCCCGATTTATTTACTATTGGTCCTACGTAATTTTAATTGACATTGTATTATTTTATACTTTAATATAAGCTTAATCAGGAGTGCTAAAAATTTTCTCTATTACTTTTCTTATTTTATTATACATCCCTATCTAAAGTTCATCTACCAGACTGAGATTATCTATGGTTCTAGCCTAGCTACTATACTAAAGATTTTTTTTTCTACATCTATCACTGATGACTTTTACATTTCCAACAAGGTTGAGGCTATTTTACTTTTACTATGAGGTTTTTTTTTGAAAATTCCCCTTTTACAAGTTTTTATCCTTTGCTAACTATAGGATAATTATGCTTCCTATCTACGCTAAATTAAATGAATAGTACGACAACGCTACACATAACTCTATCTGAACATCCAACACTACATATAAGACCGATTTAAAACACACAATATTATGTTTACCACGTTCACTGGTAAACATTAGAACACTTTCACTGGGAATGTTTGCTATATAATATTAATGATAGGATATTGGAATTTTTATGCTATCGAAGTTATTAAAATATAACATATGCAAATTCACACCTATTTCATCACCATTCATGTGTTTTAGCGTACTCACTCCTTCTGTTATAAATTATGGTCGTTCAATCTTTTCGTCTCGTGCAAAAAAAAATTAAAACACTTACAATAGCTTCTTCACAGAATAGTTCGAGTATGGTTATGTTCATCTTGGACGAAACGCTTTCTTTAATTGTCAAACGGGAAATGATACTCCAAGGTACAGGTGTGTGGAATTTTGATATCAGAGTTCCTTCTCACCTGCTGTTTTTTGGATAGTTCATAAGGTGCCTTATCGTTAAGGTTTTGAACACTGGGACTGTTGAGACTTAGGACTTGATCTATTATCAACACAGTCCGGATTGGGTTGATTTTCTTCTCTGCATAACGTTCTTGGGATATTTTAAAGTACATAGAGAATGTAATTCTCGTATAAAATTATTCGTTTGTGCACTTAGAGATTACAGTTCTATTATACAATTGTTCGTGCCTGGCTTGCGTCTATTAACTTTTGCAGTGATTCCTTGGTTAATCACAGGAGAATTGATGTTTGGATTTGGAATGGGTCGACATCAAACTTTAGTGACTCCTTCAGCATATTGTTTTCAACTTGTGGGAGAGGTATATTGTCAATGAGGGGTTACTCACAGGGGTTAATTTTGGTTTCTGTAGTTCAATGGTTGGTTTCCAGGTCCATTTTTCAGAAATTATCTCGTAACATTTATGGGATCACAGAGATATGAACTTTTCGCATTTGATAAAGGTGATAGGATGGATTCCGAGAAATGGTCGAAAGGGATTCGACGAGTGTATCTGCGACACATAAATAATTTTGGGATCATCAAATATCATAACTATACAGTCTTAGGGTACATGGGTCCATAAGGATTGTCAAGGGTGATACTTATGTACATATATCTTGTACTGGTCGATGGGGTTCTCAGGATTTATTTGTTTATATAGTTCGATAATGCAATGGATACTGAGATTCAAATATAGTGTTACCTGATACGTAATATGGTTTGTGGTCGACAAAACAACGATCAAAAGGTAACTATAATTTTCGTAAACGAAGCTAGGACGAAAATTGCCTGGAGTCTATGGTGAGTACTCTTCGTTGGTTGAGGTTAGATGAAAATAGATGCTACTATGTTGTATCTGCATTGGACAACGCATTGTAATGATCGATTTCCAATATGTCAATCCACTTCCTGTAATAAAAATAACAAGGCAGAATCACACGTTCTTTAAAACAAGTCGTCATAGTACATAATAAGCAATATGATTGGTTACTGTTACGGTGAATTTTACACTACAAGACAGTATTAAACAAATACATTGATATTGATACAAATAATTTTATTTTGACAAAACAATCTCATTATCGTGTCAGTTTCAAATATATACTATTTTCGTTGGGAAATCTAAAACAGAGATTTCTTCTAATTCGTTTTGAGAAAGGAAACGACGATACAAGGCTTATTTAATTCTTCAACACTTGTTTAATCCTCCCTTGGATTTAAAACAATCCTTTAAACATAAGTTACTCTACATTGTTAAATTTGAGGTCTCAGTTTACAACATATTTCATGCCTTCATTGTTCACGCACGTCCGTCCTGTTTAAGAAACGCATGTTGCGGCGTCGTAACCGCACAGTTTTGTGTAAACGACACTTACAATGAGGGAACAAGACATAGCAAGGACGAGTGGAGACCTCTATACCCACTCGTTTTCTGATGTCTTCCCTTTATCTTGGCTTAGATGTTCTCATGGGGTTCCGGGTTTAATTTCTGCATTTCAGCCGTTTCTCCGTGTTCTTCCTTTGGGCTTTGCCTTCTTTGTCCCGGGCTTTTTCCATAATTAAAAGTCAGTAAGATTCTCATGGTCAGGGAAATCACGAACATGAAACATACGGTCAGTAGTATGTTCCACCAAAAATTGGTTGAGAATAATCTGTATCTATTATCCACGTACGTTAATCCTTGGTCTTCATTTGTAAATAGGGGAATCTAGGAGTCTAATACAAAGTTCTAACAGTTTCTCTTGGAACAGAAAATAACCAAAGATCATTTTTAAGGTGTATGAATATTTCTAGTTTAGTACTTCCTATCAAGGCTTCTTTCAGTTGGACTGGATACATCGTACTGGAATGGTACGGGTTGACTTTTTATATTAAAGGAAAATATTCGAATTAATTATATGCAATGTGACTTTTAATTAGAATTTGTTTTTGGGAACTGATATATGTTGAACAGAGGGTGTCAGACGGTTTTGATTCGTGCGGAGCCTTGATATATGTTGAACAAAATTTTTCTACAGCATTTTTATAATTGTATGATTTTTACTTGTGAACTAAAAGTTTTTAAATTATTATACGTTTATGACGCCTATCCATTAAAATCTTTTAATCCTATACTGATTAAGTGTAATTCCATCTATCGGGTTTTTTAACCGTTCTATCCGATTGTGTCGTTATTTTCTCCTCGATTTCTTGCGGTTTTTTTCTTTTTCGGTTTTGCTAGCAAAATAAGATCAAACTTTTGTATTGTCTTTTAAAAAATTCTTGCCCTTTTAATAGTGTTTCTTTTGCGTGCGCGGTCGCTGAAGTCAGTGTTAACTTCCCTATTTCTTTAACTACCATATGGTCTGATTCACTGCCTGACTCTTCGGAACTGGTTTCCGACGAATCCACATTAGAACTTTTAGAAGTGACACTTCACGTTTTTGAGGTATCACCTGCCCTCCCTTCCGAAAATTTTACTCCTCTGGAAGTAGAAGGTTTATTCTCTAAGTCATCGCTTTGAGTTTTCAACTCGGGAGATTTGAAAGACTCTTGAGAGCTTCGAGAGGAATCAAAAGTTTTTGTGGGGTTCCTACACTGCTTAAATGCCATGTCTTCAGGGGAAAGGGGCATTCTTTGCACTAGTGTTTCCCTCCATGAAGACAACTGTTTAGGCTTGACCTTGGACACAGTTATATCCTGATATTGTCCTTGCTAGTCATCCTTGGGAGTTTTATTCTTAGGCAATGTACTTTGACTCTTTTTTATTAGAAAATTTATTAAAGCCATAGCTTCTCGCAGATTTGTTTTAATTGAATCTTTGGGAGGAATTTTCTCCACAATAATACCCGGAGGTTCTACCACTCTGTTCAATTCCTCCTGTAATGACAGGGGCCCCTCTATTGGTTTTGCAGGGGAAACCATATTGTCTGGAAATCTTTTGGGGGGACAAGGGGTCGAAATTCTATCAGGGAAAAGTTGGGTTTTTGGAGATATCGTATAATCTAATTCTCCTGCGCTCTCCGATGATGAATTTTTTGGGCTTTTTGGTGGTTTTATTCTCGCTTGTCTTAGGGATTTTCTTTTGGGAATAACCAGATTTTTCATAGCT
>JAQQPU010009546.1:0-10263 GCA_029168905.1 Artemia sp. Kazakhstan ARC1039
CGAATTCTATGATAAATTTTAGAAAGATACTTATTGGGAAAGGGGGAAAGGATAGGATTAATCTTATTAAAATTAATATCTGATAGCCTCCATTGGTAAATATCTCTAATTGGGATTGGTCTCCCACTTGGCTGGTCAATATTTATAGCATTTTTTGCTATTTCATCAACCTGATGATTACCACTTATGCCAGAGTGGCTAGGAATGTACTGAAAGTAAGTTTTTATGCCACTTGAAGCAAGATTATCAATAATACTGAGACAATGATAAGTGTCAATGTCCAACTTATATTGAGGAGCTGAGGCCAGCAACTCAAGGCTTGATAAAGAGTCGGAATAGATGATAATATTATTCGAATTTTCAATCAAAGGTTGGTTTTGCTTAAGGTGTTCTAATGCCATGATTATGGCATTTAACTCAGCAGACATTATAGATAAATTATTAAATAATCTCTCGCCCATTGCAATTTTCAGGTGAGGAAGGAAAACACCACTTGCAACCTTCTCATCCATTTTTGACCCATCAACAAATATTTGGAAGTGATTTTTATAGGTAATTGTGTTAAGTTCTGCAAATTTTTTCTGGACAAAAGCAATGGGGGTTAAATCTTTATTCCATTTTGAAAATTCAGTATTTATTATGGGAAATGACCAATTCCATGGAGGGGATTGGGGGAAAGTAGGTGCAATAGACTTTGCTGGTACAGGGAACTTCTTTTGAATATTGGCATACTCATCTGCAATACCTCTATACATGGCTGGATTTCTTAACCAATTATGTAATGTGTGTGAGCTATTTGATTCAATTTTTGTAAGATGTTTTATCAAGAGAAAGCTACGTCTCTCCCTTATTGTTGTTAATCCACTCTCCATAAGCAGAAACTTGGTGCTTGTGGGTTTCCTAAGACCAAATATGAGACGTATTATATCATTTTGTGTTGTTTCAATTTTTTGCATCTGGGTCTTTGCACATGCACCATAGACAATGAGCCCATAGTCAATATGGGGTCTTATATGTGATTTATAAAACTGGAGTAAGGTTTTCTCCTTACAACCCCAGGGTGTGGAAAGAAGTCTTTTTAGTATATTTGCTTTTCTATAACATTTTTTTATTGTGTTTGAAATGTGGAGGTGGAAATTAAGTTTTTGGTCAAGCATGAGACCTAGGTAATTAATATTATTATCTTCTGGAATAGTTGTTTTATTTAGAGTTAGTTTTGCATTAACATGGTTTCGCTTCCAGTGAAATTGAATTATTTTTGACTTGGTGGGTGCAATGGGTAAATATGAATGTTGAGAGAATTTTTCAAACTGGGAAAGTGACTTTTGCAGATTTGACTGTGCTATCTGAAAGGTGTTGCCAGATGACCATAGCACCAGATCATCAGCATATTGTAGATTCGTGTGGGGTAGGTTCATGTCCCAGAGATATAGGGCAAAAAGGAGGCAACTGAGGACTGCTCCCTGAGGTAGGCCTTTGGATATTGTCTTTTGGGGTGAAGAGGCTGAACCAACACAAACAATGAAACTTCGCACTTCTATGAAGGATTTAATAAAGGATACTAGCTTAGGAGGTACTCCAAGGTTTGCAAGTTTGTTTAAAAGGATTTGGTGGTTCACATTGTCATAAGCTCCTTCAAAATCTAGGAAAGCTGCCACTAGGATATTATTTTTTGAGAAAGATTCATTTATTGCATTTGTTAGCAAAATGAAAGCATCTGTTGAGGAGTGGTATTTCCTGAATCCAGTTTGAGTGTGTGGGATCATGTTATTTTTCTCAACAAACCAGAGGAGTCTGTGATAAATCATTTTCTCCATTATTTTCCCCATCACAGGTGTAATCATTATGGGCCTATAAGACTCAGGGTTATCTTTTGGTTTATTTTTCTTTAGGATTGGTAGGAGGGACGAACATTTCCATATATTGGGGAACCTAGAAGATGCCCAAGCGTGATTATAACAATTTAGCAGTTCTTGTTTGTATGAAGGTGTGAGATTCTTTATCCATGTAGGGTGTATATTGTCATAGCTATTGCTAGTTTTGGACCTAATATGATGTATTGCATTATTCAATTCCTGGATTGAAAATGGATTAGTTATGTACTCGGATCCTGGGCGTGGTTGGTAACTAGGGTTCATAGGAATTGTGGACAGCTTGCTTTGATTATTTGATGTTAGCTTATTAACAAAAAGAGTTGCAAATAGGTTAGCCCTTTCATTATCATTGTCATAATGGGTATTATTATGTATAAGCTCATACAAGAGTGGGTTGGGAGAAGTCTTTTTCCCACATATGTGGCTTATGACTTTATGTATAATTGGCTCATTTGTTTCTCTGGAGAGATTATTTGCAAAATTATTCCAGTATTTATATTTAGCATCTATTATAGTCCTTTTTAGATTAGATTCTGCTTGTAATTTTTTTAAATATGTAGTAGGTGTTGGTTTTTTTTATAAATTCTGTCCTAGCTGCCTTTTTTATCCTCCATTTATTTAGGCACTCATTTGTCCACCATGCTTTAGGAATTTGTTTAGGGAATGTTTTCTTAGGTGTTGTCCTGGGGATAGCATGATTAGCTGTATTTATTAGTAAAGATGTCAATGCTTCAGCATGTGTGTCAACTGTTGTCTTAGAAATGCATGAACTTTGGGTGAAACTTGTAATTTCATCATTTAGCTTATTTTGGAAAATAGACCAATTTGCTTTAGTGTTGATATATTTGGATGTATGAGATACAGTTTCAGCAGGTTCATTTAGGGAGCAAACTATAGCAAAGTGGTCTGTACATAGACTATCAATTTTATTTATGTAAATTTTGTTCAAAAAATTTAAAGACACAATTTGTAGGTCAATTGTGGAGAAATTGCCACTTTTGGGGTTGAAATAAGTATTCAGGTTTGGAGGGGTAGCAACAACTAATTCATTATTATTTGAAGTCATATGCTCAATAAATTTACCAGCTTTATTTGCTGGTTTATTCCCCCACAAAAGGCTGTGGGCATTGAAATCTCCACAAATAATGATATTTTTTAACATATTAGAATTATTTATATAATTAAAGAAATCCTTGGCATCTGTAGTTTGGCCATTAGGGTTATAAAAGCTTATTATGTAGGTTTTTAAATTATTCAGCCAAACACTTATACCAATTACATCAACATCATTTTCAAAATCTGGAAAATTGATGCCACAAAATTTTATATTATTATTAACTAATAAAGCTACACCACCTCCTTTTCTCTCTGAAGATCTATCCTTTCTCAGGATAGTATATCCCAGAGACTTAATTTGTTGATTTTGGGTTAAATGAGTTTCTTGGAGGCAAGCAATATTAATTGAATTATTATTCATAAATGATGTTAGTTCATTTAGCTTATTTTCTGTGAGTGATCTTACTTTCCATTGGAGTATTGATAAATGTTGTGTTGTTGATTTATTCTTCATATGAATGTGTATCAATGTTCAGCTTTGTTAATAGTAAAGCAAGATCTTTTTTTGCTTGAATGAGCATATCATCTGGGATGTAAATTTTTGCCAATTCTGCAATAATTTTTGTTTTCTGTAGTTGATGTATGTTCATGGCCTGAACTGCATTACAGTTTAGAATGAATAAGCATATATTTGGGGATTGCATTTTTGGTAGTGCATCCTGTTTGTTGGTTAATGGATTGATTCCTGGTAGTGTTTCTGGTTTGTTTCTTCTTGGGAGGGAGGGCCAGGCTGGCCTCATCTCACCGGACAAGGAGGCTTGTTGGCTTGGTGAATGCTTCTGATAGGGATTTGAGCTAGGGGGCTTAGAAGATGGTGTTTTATATGGGGTGCTTGATGCATTGGGGGCATTTGACTTGGGGGTTTTGGTTGGTTTCATTACAGGCTTTATTTGGTATTGTTGGGCAGCATTTGCTTCCATTGCTGCAAAGGGGTATGGGATTGCCTTCTCCGTTGATATTTGGAGTGTTAGAGCTCTTTTCTTGTATGCAGGGCATAATGATTTATTTGTAGATTCATGTGGGCCTTTGCAATTGATGCATGTAGGCTGAGTGTTGTTGCAAGTTGTCAGCTCTTTAGGATGGACAGATTTACAATTACTACACTCTTGGAGAATTTCATTGCATTTGTTTGTTGTGTGTCCCAGTTTGAAACACTTCTGACACTGAATAGGCTTAGGTTTGTATTCCTTGTGTGGTTTGATTTGCCCAAATAGGAATAATTTTTCTGGGATATCAATTTTATCCTTCAGTTTGAATAAGAAGGATCTACTAGCTTTTAGGCCATTAGAGTTGGGTTTTCCAAGTTGGGTAACATCCTCAACTGGGATTGTGTTTCCAGCCCTATCTGAAAGGCCTTCTTTTAACTCCTGAGTAGATATCTCTGGGGGAACATTATAAACTACTATTTTTGTTGGTGATTGTTTTGGGTTCCAATTAGATGCAATAATTGGGGTATTCAGAAGAGATTTAAGGTTAATTATTGTATCTGCTGATTTCTGATCTTCTACAGCTATTAGCAGAGATCCATCACGGTTAATGTTAAGAGAGAACATTGATTTTAGCAATTTAAAAATTGCAACTCTTATTGCAGTGATCATTTTTATTTCAAAGGGGGTAGTGGGAGTAATTTTAAGGTAAATTCCTAAGTTTTTGGAGGGAGGATCTTGGGCAGGGAGAGGGGAAATGCTTTTAATTGGGGAGATTTTTTTCCTTTTTTTTAGAACTTCTAGAGAGGACCTCTTGAAACCCATTATCATCACTTATGGTTACATTAGCCCCTACACTTATCATTGTCCTATTCTCCGAATTGGAGCTATCATTTGAACTTTGAGAAAGTGTGCTTGACCAGCCAAGATGGGTATCTTTCACTATGGCACATTCACTGGAATTTGATTGGGGATCTGGGGGGACATTTTTTTTTGGAGGACTTCTAAACATTGCCTATTGGAAAAAGCTTTAAACAGAGAAAAACAAAACTAAAGCAAGAAGGGAAAATGGAATGATATCAAACCGTCTGCACTATACTATGGGGAGGAGAACACCACAGTATAGCCCTGAGGATGAGTTGAGCAGGATTGGTTTGGTATACCTGCTGATTAAAAGCGATAATAATTCACAAGAAAATTTGTTTTAATTTTCTTATAGAGTTGCTGCTGTAACGAAGAATTTTTGTTTCAAGACAAATTTCTTCTTCTCCTTCCTACGAACCGATATACATGGCGAGCAGTATTTATCTTTAAGAAACAGATTAGCCGGGATGACGGTTGAAGCCCGGATGTCGATACCGATAACCAAAAAAGAGAGAAAAAAAACGGCGGCACATTAGTGACGCCGCCGCCGACAGAATCAGCGGCGGCCTCAGCGCGCTGATGCAAGCTCGGCGGCGCGCCACCGTTTTGTTTTCGGCGGCGCGCCGCCGACTTTTCGGCGCGGCTTCGGGGTCTACTTAAGGGGCTGCAGATGGATTCCTGAATTTTAACTTTGCTTAACTCATTAATCTTCCATGATAACAAAGTTAATTAAAAATTAGTTCTACCAACTGCTAGTACTAAGCAAAACTACTTTGTCAATATTTATTGATTACTAAAGAGCCCAAAAACTTGTTATCAATACAATTTATCCACTGAGAACAGTTATTTTGTAGTGGTATATTCAAAGAACCATAGTTAATTTGCAGTGGGTTTGTGTGAAAGAACCATTCAGGCCTCAAATCCATATTAATTAGACTCTAGTTTAATAGAGCAACACCATTGAGAATTTTTTTTAGCTAGATGAAAACAAAATTGGAGGAATGAATAGACTGTCTAAACTATGGTATAGTTAGGCATTTCCAAGATTCTACCTCCACCCCTTTACAACTTGTAAAGTAGCAAAAATCTGTTAGACTCCTGGATTTGCTATGTCACCTGATATCTCTGATATTCAGCATTAATCTCTTCTTTGTCTGTTGATCTCTTCAAATTTTTTTTGTCTGGTTCTTCATAAGCACTTGCTTGGCATTCAACTATCCAGGCTTTTGACCTCTATCTCTTGCTTTGTGTATTACAAATGCAAATAAGTAGAAAAGCAAATTAGTTCCTGGTTTGCATACAATTTAGCCTACAGGTACAGATAGCAAGTAGGTGACAGGGAAATGGTTATGAAGCTTCTAGTGGTTGTACCACTCCTCTCCTAAGTACTTTTGGGGCTCCTAATGAGGCTTACAGATGCAGTTTTGTTGGAATTCAAGGAGTTGACCATTTGGGCTAAAACAATATTGCTTGTTTGAAGGTGAGTATATTGATGAGCTTCTTGTCATGGTCAATACCTTAAATGGCATGTCCAGTAAGATAAGGTGGTGATGATTCTCCTGTGGAACATCTTGTTGGTGGTTTGGCATCCCAGGCTAGCCTGCACTCTGCATTGGCCCAGTCCTGATCAACTCCTTCCTTGAATGCATCTGTGGCTTGGGACTGGATGGTGGCTTTTGAGAGGCTGCTCTAGTGAGGGAAAGCACATATAGAGAAGAAGTGCTGGCACTCATGTCAATGGCAAGGTTGGACTTGTAGCTTCTTTGTGTGACCTCTTATTGTACTTGCAAGGAATGAGGGAAAAACTTGACTTGGGAGGTTGTTTTTGAGCAGTTTGCAAATAACAATTGTGTCTCCTCTCTTGCTTCAATAGACTAGGGTGGGGAGTTTGAGGGACACAAGGCATTCCTCATACAGCTTGTCTTGCAAAACTGGTATCAGCTTTGTTGCTTGCCTTTGGACACGTGAGTGCTTTAACATCCATTTTGTAATGGGGAGACACTAGGGTCATTCCAAATTCCAGGTGTGGCCATCCTTTATCTTTGTACTGCTTTTTGACCACACACAGCTTCCTGGTAGTAAACATTTGTTTTATGAGCTCTAGGGCTCTGTCTGCTTTAGCAACTTGAGCTGTCATTATGTAATACTCACGTGTGTCCTGTCATTATGTAACATCCACGTGTGCACCATCATTATGTAACACTCATGTGTGTACTGTCATTGCATAACATCCACATGTGCATCACCATTATGTAACATCCACGTTGTACTGCCATTATGTAACATCCACGTGTGTACTGCCATTATGTAACATCCACGTGTGTACTGCCATTATGTAACATCCAGGTGTGCATCATCCTCTGTTACAAACAGGGGTTCCCCACTTGACTAGTGAGCCCTGAGCTCTAGCAAGTCATGCAAGATTACGTCATCCTTAGCTACAAGCAGGGGTTCCCCACAGGCCCTGAGCTCTTAACATGTCATGTGAGATTATGTCATCCTCAATGTGAGATTACATCATCCCAACATAGGCAAACAATCTCATATTATGTAACAAATACTTGCATCTTGAAGAAAATTGATAACACCTGCATCTTGAGGGAATTCTTTTAAACTTCTTTGTGATCTTGAACCATTAAGGAAATAAAGAGTAGTGGCTATGTGTGTTGTGAAAGCTGGAACCCCCTCACCACTTAAATGCAACATCAGTAAAGGTAATTGATAATTCTTGAACCTCAAATTATAAAATTATATTTGTAATGGATATACGACATACAGAGGGAGATAACACCACAAATTAGAAAGTACATATTCCTCTTCTGGAGGCTTAAGTAATTTTGTCAAAGAGCTCTCCCTAATTCTTCAACTTTTTGGGGCAACTTTGAAATTTCAAATGGCACATTATATATATATAATGTCAAACTTTAGAATCTACCAAGAAACAGTAGGTTTCAGCTGATTCTCTTAAAAAAAGGTATATTAAAAATTACTAGCACTTGTGGGTAAAAAAAGAACCATGTTAGCTTTAGGAAAAAGTTGGGCAACTTAAAAAAAATCATAATACATGTTGTCTTCCTTCTCCTGGTAAATCCTATTTATTGGCCATTTTTTATGCAGTACCATTTGAAATTCATAAGAAGTCCTCTAAAGGGGGATATGTGCAGCCCCATTGTAAGGAGGAATCATGGAGAACTTTGTTCAACTAAAACTTCCATATTAAATTATTGTAATTATAAATTTGTTCTTGAAGGAGTAGATTTGAACTATAATTTTGGATTTTCTTGGGAAGGTCCAAATCACTAAATATGTCAAATCCCATGCTTTGGCAACACAGTTTGATATAAGTTAGACATTTAATAGACAAGCACTTCCTAGACAGTTTACTAAACTTTGAACTAATTATTAGCATTCTGATGCAGCAATATAGATGAATCCTGTTTCTGACCTTTTGATTTTAGTTTTGGTGGTAATTTAAATTAAAAAGATGACTTATTTTGTGTTAAAACTTTCTTTTTAAACCTATATTTCAGAAATAGGGTAGAACCATTCTAGCTCACTTCTTGGTAGAGATTCAGTCCTGTCTTTAATCATAAAACTGTGATCAATATGAGATATTTAGTAGGTGCAACAAATGGCTTGACTTAAATGCACTTGTCTAAAGTTAGGGCCTTGTGATGTATAATTTTAAGCCCATGAGGGTAACACTGTTCAATAGCCAAGCTTTTACATATTGTATTCAAAACAATTTTTCCTCCATTTATTTGTAGAATGCCTCGTCGTGGTCGTTCTTCACCAGCTCCATCTAGACACGTTCCAGCTCCTGTAAGGGCTGCCCCACCTGCACCAGTTCAGGCTGCTCCACCTGCACCCATGGTTCAGCAACCACAACAACCTAGTTTAATGAAGCAGATGGCTGCAACTGCTGGGGGAGTTGCAATTGGATCAGCTGTTGTAAGTTCCTATAAATTATTAATCATGGTTGCAGCATCAGCTGCAGCCTAGTAAACAAACTCTAGCCCATAGTAATGAAAAATTTAAAACCACATTTTGAAAAGAAAACTGTCAAGTCAGAAAAAATTTCCATTTGAAGCTGATTTAAAATGTTAATTATAATTTCAGTCAATTATAATGGTACAAGTTTATTGCAAAAAAATGCAATTTAGAAAAAAATCTGAAGTATAATAGTTTTGAAGTCTTATAAAGGTTTTATTCTGCTAAAATGTAGGGGAAGACTAGGAGATTCCATTGAGTAGCAATGCAGAAAAGGACAATAAGGGGGCAGAATATTGATGATGTAGATTGCAAAGCCTTGATAGAGCACTTTTAACAGGCAATAAAAACAATGTCAATGATGATAATGTTGGTGGCAATGATGTTGATGGTATGGTTAATGTTGGTCATGATTATGGGAAGTTTCCAAAATTTAGGGAATGAAAAAAGATTTCACCCAAGGCACTTATTTACTTATATACTTCACTGTCATGCAAATGGTGAAAATGAGACTTTTTTGCGTGAACAGTGAAGAATTTCTTAATTGTACCTATCTGATGTTTTTTAATTTTGAATAATAACAATGAAGGTGTATATATTCAAGGATCTAAGAAGGGGGAGACAATATTTCACCCTTAAAGATTGGTTTAGAGTGTTTATCCTATCTGAGACATAATTTTGACATAATGTATATAGAGGCTGAATCCATATTTAAAAATGTGCCAGTAGAGGCTGAACCTGTATACACCTTTTCTGGTTTGTTCTGAAGTCTTGGCAGTACAATTGTGGTGTAAACCATGAATTTAGGCATCCAAAAGTCTTATTGATTAAGTTCTTCTTTGTGTCTAGATTAGCAAGTTTTATATGAGATTGATTGACCCTTAGTTTTCTATAAGAATGGTAAAAATCTATTGATCAATAAAAAGGAAAAGGTTTGAACATGAAACACTTCTTCAGTTCAAATAGGTGCATACCTAAATGTACTTATATATTCCTCATCTTCAACATATATAAGAAAACACCAAAAAGTCCTAGGCGTTTTATCCATCAGGCGATCAGTACATCTGAAAGAATACTACCATATGTATCTTCTTTTAGATTTGTTTTCCACTTGCTTTTTTTGTGGATTTACTTAATTTGGCCTGTGAATGATTTATTTCATCTACTCATTTTGCTATGTATTTAATGGTTTGAAATAAAAAAAAGTTGTTCTTCTTTCAAAATAACTAAGGATTGTTTTTATTGTGTTTTAGGGCCACACAATTGGTCATATGTTCACTGGTGGCTCACGGCCTGCTGAAGCTGCTCCAGCTGCAGCCCCACAACAGCCTGGCTATCAACAGCAGCAAGGCCAGGCTCCATCTGGTCCATGTGCCTGGGAGATTAGTCAGTTTCTCCAGTGTGCTCAGACACAGTCTGACCTTACCTTATGTGAAGGGTTCAATGAAGCCATTCGACAATGCAAGACTTCTAATAGTAAGCTGTTTTTTTTT
>JAQQPU010009546.1:10363-32476 GCA_029168905.1 Artemia sp. Kazakhstan ARC1039
ATATATATATATATATATATACTAATAATTCAGTAATGATTAAGTAACTCTTTATAAATATCATTAGATGATAGATTATTAATTAATATCCAGATAATTAAATAATTATTTAAATAGATATATTAATACATTATAAATAGTTTAGTATTAAGAATAATAACAAAACATATTAATATAAGTAATTTATATCAATTAAGAAGTTATACTGGGAAAATGAAATTTAAATTCTGATGGTTTTGGAGTCTTCACAAAATATAGGCTAAAGTAATAATTTTTTGAAAAGGTTGTGTCAGCTGAATTGTGAATATTTTCACCCATTATCGCTTTTCCACAATCTTGTGCTTTGCTGGGTTGCTTTTGACAGGCGTTTGCTGAGGTCAAATATTTTCTTGTGTGATAAGCCTGCTTTTGCCGATTTTTCATGGTAAATTCTCGTCTGGTCTTTCAAAGAATAAGGCAGAGTCCAAACGCTGGATTTAGTCTAAAATCGAGTTTCAGATTCCTCATCACGCTGCTACTACTTTCAAAGACCGACTTTGAGACTGCATAACAAAATATGAAAAAAAGGAAAAAACATCAAAATCTAGAAAAGATGAACCAATACAAGGGGGGTAGTAAATTGAAAGCATGACAGTTCTTTGTAATAAAATAAATCCAAACTGCAAAAACAGACGCTAAATACAATATCCAGAAGGCTGTAACCACCATTCTTACCACACAAACATTCTTAAAAAATTACATTTGTGACTTCTAATTTTTTTTTCGTATGAATTAGGGATGTACCTTTCTGGCCTTTATCCCCTTTAAAAAGGAATGATGTTAAAAAAAATCCGTTCATTTTAGATAGTGTAAATTTTTGTTTTATCTCCCCCCTTGTTATAGTAACTTGGTACAAGTATTCATAAATTTGAAATTTCAGATGTAAAAGAAAAACATAGTATGCTGTACAGAAAGTTGTCAGTCACAGCAATCTTTTGATTTTCGCCACATCATAATTTACTAATTGATGTTTAGTTTTGTTTCTGGTTCTTTTTTTTAAACTCTAGAGTTCCATATATTCTTGAATGATGTGGGCTATAACTGAATTATTATTTTTCCATTTTATTTTCAGATATGGCGATGTAAGGTTTCATCAACATAAACTGTCATGCTATATATTGGTAGAGAAATTGAGAAGTTTCATTGGATGTAGTCAATATTGGATGTGTCATTTTGTTACTATATAATGAATAAATAACATAATTACGGTATTCATGCATTTTTCTTTTAAAATTTTATAGCTAGATTTAGTAAGTACTTTTCAACTAAATCTCAGTTCTATTTGCATTAGGATAGTTGAATATTTATTTATTTTTTTCAATATACAGTAGATATTTCATTTTGGAGCAAAGGCTTTTTCCTTTAATGTAGAGAATGCAGCGGAGGGTTTGGCGTCTTTATGTCATGTCTGTACGTTCCCCGACTTCTTATGCATCTGACATTCAATAGCAGCCTATCCTTGACGTAAGAAATGTTGTATTTATTTTACCAGGAAAGCTTTTTGCCCCTTTTGCATTACTTTGTCTACAAAAGATGAACAGCAGGAACATCCAGCTATTCAAGGTGGATACGTACTGAATGGTGGTGCTACCCGAAGTCTTGGTTGGCAAAATTTTACGAATAGGTGTTAACAAGCTGATGCACTGTTGTCTCAGTTTGAATTCTCAATTTCTCTATATTATTTGTTGCTGTCATAGAGACTGCTGGTATTTCTTTTGGGATCAGAGTTGAATCAGGCTTATATATGGGAGCGGTACAGAAAATATTCTACGTTTTGGGGAAAAGAATTTAGTTGAACGAATTTCGCTACCATATACATTTGAAAGTTAAATTCTTGAAGCATAATTCAACGGCTTGTGTAAATTGAGACCATGTCACAGCGGTACATATCGTTTTAAATAATCCACTAATATCTTTACAAAATTGTGCCAAACAAGGCCTTATTGTTTTAGCGTAGAGGCTGAAAGATTTGGGTTGTACCACCTTGCTGGGCATGAACGTTTCACTTATTACGCGTCCAATATTAGCTCTGTCTATTGTCGGGTGAGGGAGGGCAGATATTTTCCCGTCTGTGACTGAAGTCTCAGACGGGGAAATTTTATGACCATAAAGCATGCGTACTGTTGTTATAAGCATCTCAGTTTGAGAAGGAATGGGACTATGTTGGAATACAGTTAGAGAGTTCAGTTTTAAATGTGTGCAACAAAACACAAGTTCCTTCAATTGGCTCTTTGTTGTATCTCAAAACCTCAGTTTCTTTTTGAACAGCCTCATATATAAGTATACAAGACCAAAACATTAACAGGTCGGAAGTTTTAATAAGAGTAGTGCTAATGAGAGCCATCATGATTCCAATACCCATTTGCAGACTCAGTCATAATCATTTAAACTTTTGTAGAGTTTTTGATAAGATCAGAGATATTACTTGGGAGAGGGGCAGGCAGAAAAAAACAGAAAACGGGTCAAATCACTCATTTTTTCATTACCCTAAAGTGAGGAAAAACAGGATGCTTAGTTTTGTCTCCCGTCTTTTGGAAAGCCGTTGTCTATTAACCCCCCCCCCCCTTCTCTCTCTCTCCAAAAGAAACTACAGTGGTAGAATAATCGAAGGCCGAAATACAAAAAAAACAATAAAATGACGCTAAGCTAATTTTCAAAAATTTTATTACACTGTCAAACATATGATTTATTTCAAAAATAGACTAGAATAAACCGAAAAGAAAAACCAACTTAACAAATGAATCACATATGCTAGGATTAAAAAGAATCAATGGACATAAATAAACCATTTGTTCCCAATGAAAGAAACTTCCGTCCATAGCAGATCCACGAAATATTTACTGAGAAGCTTCATCAAGGGAAATACAATAATAGCTATAAAATGATGGCAAGACTATCAACATATACATTCATGTAACATTTAAATGGTTAGTCAGTTATTTCAAAACTGAAATGAAAAAAGCAACAGTATATCTAAACTTGAACAAAAATATAGATCTTCTTTTGCGGGTATTTCTGAACAAGTTTTTTCAAGGTCCTATCAGGCAAACCAGACGAGGATTTGTTGAAAAGACCATATCCCTCTTCAGCAACTGCGCATGGATCAACTTTCATTACTAATTTATTTTATATGGTATAAACTTTATGCATAAAAATTGAAATAGTCTTTGATAAAAAACGATTCCTTGCCATTATTTACCCTAGTTTAAAATTTTATTCAGAAAATTGCTGCAATTTTAATAACGATGAAAAAAATGCGAGGATATCATCAAGGGTTAAAGCACAACAAAAGTGGACTTATTTTGGCCTTACGTGTAGGAGCTTCTAGAGAACACGCGAAATTGAAAAGGTTATATTAAATAGATTATTCATTTCAACAAATGGGCTATTACGAGACCTAATTTATGATGTAAAAAACAAACAGGTTTATCTCCAAAAGAATATAGACAGCCATATTTTGATTTCCAAAACCCTAAGATTAATCAACAACATCTTCCACTGGTGTCAGTTGGGGGAGGGGGCTATGTAGTAATGATCCTAAAAATGTTTTAGTTAATCATATATGTTCGGTTCTCGAGGAATCAAAACTAGACTATCAATTTAGGTTTTGAATGACTCAAATAGATGACGTTGACAACAGTAACGCACCGCTCGAGCAAGGATGGGGTTTGAACCCTGCGGGCGAAAAAACAAATTTACACTTAGTACTGTCAAGTTTCGAATCCCTCCAACACATAACCAGAAATTTAAGTGCTCCCTTGTTTCTAAATGTAGAAGTTGAAAATTCCTCGTCTCAATGGTTTTTCCTTTGAATAATATCGAAATACAATTTTAAATACAAAATTTTTCTTGCAATATATTCTTACTTGGACGTTATGTGATAAAATTTAGTCGAAAGAGATAAACAACAAAAATGATCACTTGTGCACAATATTATATACCGGTTTATCACAGCTTTATAACCGGTTCATTTTCGTAGACTTTGTATATATATATTTATACCGGGTTGTGTACATAGAATCACAGGCATTCACATAACCTCTGCCGTCTGTGCAGCTAACTGTGCAAGGAATTTCTTCTCGTCTTCAGATAAATCGTTCATCAAAGTTCGACGTACTAGAATTAATGAGTAATATTAATTAATTCATTGGTAACATCTTAATAAAATGAAAATAGTGCCATTAGATTCCTTATTTTGTGGTCTTTTCGAGGACCATATTCCCGTTTATCATATTTCAGTTTTATCCTTTGATAACACAATTTGGTTTTAAGTCACGATTTTAAGAATTGTCCAAAAATAACCGTTTGTGAAGCAATATGTCGATACACCATGCCGATTAATTGATCGTTACAAATGGTGGCAATATCATGCTTCAGTCTCAATTTATATGTTATATGATCAATATAAATTTTGATGGAGCTACAGAAAAATGTGTACAGAAATGTAATTTCAAATGTTACCCAATCATTTTTGATGTTTCAATTTAGGAATACACAAAAGATGTGGTGGGGTGTAGTAGGACTGTCATACGATGAAAAATTAAACCACAAACTGCCTGAAATAAGTCTCAATTTTTCATGTTTTTTTTCACTCTATATGCCATTAAATGGTAATGGACATCAGACAGAGTTTTAGCGATAAAACCAATAAGAATAAATATTTTGAAGATTATTTTGTGAAAATTTGGACATCCTAATAGACAATATTAATTTTATATTTTTAATAACGATGAGTTGATTTCGCCTATTAGCATTGTTCTCGCGTGAAATACCGCACGGTCTAATTTGAAAAACAATGTATACCTTATCATAAAGACAAATATTTTGAAAACTCTATAACCTCACAATACACTAAAAAGTAAGGAAAAAGTTTTTATTATTTGAGAAACTTAACTAAAGATGAAAACATGATACCGTCGTGACATGCGTTGTAACTATTCAAAGACCTTTGCAATGCTGTACCCTTTAATGTGAACATCAATACTGATACTATGACTATCAGGAAGATTCAACGAGTTTTTATGCAAATGAAATGTTATTACCATGTTTCCGTTCCCGAATAGCAAAAAAAAACTTATATTAAGCATACTTATATTTTTTTATGCATATTATATAACTATTCATAGAATTTTGAAGACCTTTAACTGTTTAAGACTAACGGTTTGCCTCCAATACTTCGGTGTCTGATGTCACAAGACCACGTCTTCCTCTCCTTCAATAAAACCAGTGGCTATATCATCAGCTGCAGTCGGGTAATCAGAATCAAACCACAAGCGTGTGTAATTATAGACAGAATGTTAATTAAAATTAATTATCTAATCGATCATAAATTGATTCGTGTATTGTCATTGAAAATCAATAAATAAATAAACAAATTCGGCTCTCTCGAAATGTAGAAAGTGCACGGAACGTTGAATAAAAATTTTGATCTTCGACTTAAACCGAGAAAGTTAAATAAAAGCGCTAAAAAACTGTAATCACCTATAACTAGTGGCGTCAATCCACGAAAATGTAGGGGGAGGTGGACAAAATGTATTTTTCAAAATCTATGGAGGGGGGCAAATCTACCGTTTTTCTTCAATTTTTTCCAATGGAAACAACAGAAAGGGACATTTCTAAATTAAAACACTCCCCAAAAAAGTATTTTTCAAAATTTGAGAGGGGAAAAGCAAAAGACTGGGGGGGGGGATAAATACCACTGGCCCTAATTGACGCCACTGATCATTTCTTTAAGAAATTTTCCCAGTATGTCTAAATGTGAGAATGGAACTTACTTGCCAACCCAAGTTTAACTGTTTATTCACTTGGAGTTTGTTATGCGTTATGCATAGTATCTAGCATCTATTCAAATCCAAGGAGTGAATTGACCGATTCTCAAACAGAAAATTAATTCCCTATTATTTAGAAATAATGTTTATTTACAAAAAAAAAACAAATGTAACTTATGTGAGGGTACTCGAGAGTTGGCCTCAAGTAACCAGCAAAAAAAAAGAAAGTTAGCTGTCTAGCGCGATCTTCATTATCGTCATTTTCTGACATTTTTTATTTTATTTCAGTGAGAGTTAAACGTTTTTCTTACAGATATATTTGAATTTTTGTCAAGAAATTGTCCTTTCAATTTTCTATTGACTTGGGTACCTTAAACATGTACATAATTTGCTCGTATTATATAGGATTACCTCCTTGGAACATGACTCAATTAGATGATGGTGGTAAAAACAACATTTAACCATATCGTGGCAAAATTCAAGCTTTTTGGAAATGCCATGTGTTCCTGCGGAAGGAGATCAAATGCCCAGATCCATTCCATGTGGCTTCCATTCAAAGAATATGGTTAACTTATAAGAGGGAAACCAGTTCTAGCTTCGACAATAAAAAAAAACTATCACTCCATCTAGCACTTGGCGTTTCTTTCCAATTTTCTTCAGTGCAATAATAAGGATAATTAATTTAATTAGTATAGTTGGTGAAATTAGTGTAGTAATAAGTGTCTGATCTCAGTTCCTGACAGAAAACGATTACAAAGCTTGAAGAAAAATGTCAAGAGGCGCCAAATGCTAGAGGGCGTTGATGTTTTTTTTTGCTGACACTAGTGCCAGTTTCTACTCTTATAAGTTATCCATACTCGTTGGCTCCCATCGGGAAAAGACGCTTGTTACGAATAGGAACAATCCGAACACTTTAGAGGTTTTTATTCTTTTTTTGATTACTATTTACTTTAAGCCAGGGAAAAGTAGTGCCTGACGCTAATGACCGTGTCCGTAACGCACTAGCTTTGTTATGTAGTATAACAGAAGGGAAAGCTGAGCCCTTAACATAAAAAAAGAGAAAAAGGATCAGAAGACTTTGTCTTAACATGAAATCTGGAGAATAATCAAAGAAGAATAACAGATAAAACTAGTGTTGTCAAATAAAGCAAAACTTGACGTGCACAAAGGACACACAACAGGCGGTTAGAGGATGTTAAAAAACACACAAAAATTGATATAATTCCAGACAAATTTTGTGTCAGAAATTTAGTTCTGGACAAGATCATATTAAATAAATACTATCAGTGTATATTTTTTTAACCGGAGAAAAATGACCTGCGCTTTCACCAAGATTTAGAACACGATATCTATGTTGGAGCTGGTGGAAAAAATATCATCTTGGCCTAGGTTTAAATACGAGGTTTGTTTCCGTAAAATTTTTCAAAAATGAATTTCTTTTTAAATTCAAATAGTTGGATTTTGTATTGGGAATTTGTTTTACCAAAAAAAGAATTGACAGTGTGTGCTTCGGAGTTATAAATTCCGAGTTGAAGATTAAGAACGCAAGTACAAACTGCAAGTGCTGTTGATTTCAACAAGGTATAGGTTCCCGTTTAGAGTGCAATCAAAAGTAAGATTTTATTTAACTTCCTTCATGGTACTAATACTAACTACTGAATCACTCAATAGAAACATGTTTTTTTCGATCTTAACCAGGCATGAGTACCCCTTTAGAGAACAATAAAAGATAAGATCTTGTTTGACTTCTTACACGGTGCTAATACTAAATATAGAGTAACTTAAAGGACATTTTCTTGTCGATCTGAACCAGGTGTTGATTGCCGTTTAGAGTGCAATCAAAAGCAAAATTTAGTTTTACTTCGTACATGTTACTAATACTAACTACACAGGCACTCAATGGATACATTTTTCTGTCAATCTCAGCCAGGTAGTTGTTCCCATTAAAGGCGAGATCTTGCTTGACTTTGCATTAGGTACTAACAGTGACTACACAGTCACTCAGTATCAGTACATACATTTCGCTATTGACCTCAACCAAGGGTGGGTGCCCCTTTATATCGTATCATCATGCTTGAACAAGGCATTTTAATAGTAGAAATGTTGTCACAGCAACAGAGACTGAGTCACATTTTGGCATTCTTAAAGTTGTTATCACGAAGTGAGGGTTATTACAATTTTTCAGACCAGGGTAAAACTTTTGTTAAGTCTGGCGTTTTGTCTGCTAATTAAACGCAAATATATTAAATAATAGTTTATTTGTGTGGATCACATGATCTGTTCAAAGTTGATTCTGATTGTGCCGAAAATAGTGAAGCTTGGAAAGATTTAATAAAGTCTGATTTTAGGCGTAAATGTCAGAGTTTCTTATGCCTGGCTAATGTAAAAATTATTTTGTAATAAAACTCCAGTTTCAGAAATATAGTCACAGCGACAGCGATTGAATGATAAGAAGTGCGTTTTACAAAACTCAAAGGATAAACTTGCAACTTGTTTTTACTCCCCGTTGAGCTCCATCACAGCAGAGTCACAGTGATGAACTTCAAAGAAATGTCTAAGAATAATCTCAATGATTCCACATACACCTTTTAGGACAAATTTGTTAGTACAAATAGCATGCATTTGATTTACCGAATATGCTCAGACTGGATCTTCTAAAAGTGGGAGAAATACATTGTTCTCACGGGTTCTGGATCGCTTCACTATAGAAGAAATACATATATACGATAGAGACAGAAAGTTAAGAAGCTCTTTATTTTTCATCGTGAAATTTATCTGAAGTCGCTTATCGCGGCTTTTTCTCCAATAAAAAGTGCTGCAGGATCCAAGTCTAAAATTAGTATCTTCAATTCCCATTTAAACCTCTAGTAGACCATTTGAATCAATTTTACTGTTTCTTTTTCTATTCTATGTCTATCTTGAGAGAAAAAAGCTCTTGAATCCCTTTTAGCAAGACTAGTGAATTTTGTTAAGGATTTAACTGGAGCTTCAACCCGTGTTTTAGGCTTAAATGATTGTAAAAATTGAGTATCTGATAGTTATATTATGCTGGTAGCAATTGCAAGCTAGCTCCTCACTTTATAAAATATCTGAGAAACGCAATGATAAAAAGTAAAAAGCGTGAGTGTTAAGAATTTAGCAAATAAGAATAGAAATAAGCAAACAATCTTGTATTACATATACCTTATTCCTCTAACTCATTGAAACATCGCAGTCTGATTTCACAAAAAAGCTTGAAGTAAAAATATTTAATATTAGTTTTTTTTCTAACGAGGATTATAATTTTGATATAGAATTTATAAGAGCTATCTCCACACAGAATTCTCATTCTGTGTGGTCTTCCAAAATTGTAATTTTAAACTAAATCTTGGATGTTTTATATAGATTGCAGGAAGAAATTTGCATACAAGATGTCATTTTCAAAACTTCTAATGAATTGAAATCCTCCCCCCCCCCACCTTAAAACATATTTTCGGATAGGAATTATCACTTAATATTCAGGTGTCACTACCTGAGGAAGATTTATTTGATAAAATACATTTAATAGAAATCAACTTGATGATTTTATTTGTTCTTCAACTAGAACTCTTTTTCCTTATAAAAAAAGATGACTAAAAGAAAATGTTATGACGAAGGAATAAACTTTATTCAGTGCATTGCTAGTTCAACATTGGCACATGAGCATTACAGGGAACTTATAAATGATTCACATTAGCTGGTATGTCTCGTTGAAAGAGAATTTTGAAACAAAGAGATACCTTTTGAATATATATCTAAAAAAAGAAAAGCCAAAAGAACATTTTTATCAGTGCCTGAGCAGGAAACTTTTATTTATTTCAGAAATAATCTTGCTGTGTGGTGAAACGCATTTTCAACTCTTGTAAAAAGAAACGGAGATTGAAAATATTATATCATACGACATTTTTTGATTGGACGACAGGGCGGCACAGAATTATCCGAATCTACCTTTGCCCTTACAATTACAGCCGGGCATATGTTAGTGTCTTCTTATTTTTCATAAAATATATGAGAGAGGCATTTAACCTTGAAGGTTGTGTAATTCATAGTCTATCTATTTATAGGAACTAATGTTTTTTGACAAATTAAAAATTAAGAAAGATAGAAAAGAAAGAAAAATAAAAGAAACAAGAAATGCTATATGAAGCGATCAGCTAATTAAAGTTCAGCGACTTCAACTCCAGATTGCTTAGTTCTTAAAAAAGAGAAGTGCTTAAAATTCTGAATCTTTCCATTTATAGAAGTTAATTCTTGACAAAGGAAAAAAAAGAATGAGAAGAAAGAAAAAAAAGAATCAAGAAACGTTATATAAAATACCAGTCATCTAAGTACAGTCCATGAATTTGAACCTCTAGATTTCTTAATTCTCAAAAAAGAGGATTACTTAGACAGAGGAAAAATAAGAAAGATGTAAATAAAGAAAATAGTGAATATAAAAAATGTTATACGAAGGGATCAGTTAAGTACAGTCTAACAATTCTAAAGACGTTATGCGACACATTTTGACACCCTGATATGTGCTACATCCGTTTTCTCACTAAGAAATGATACTAGAATTATCGGATAGATCTTACAGGTGCATTGGAAATAGTTTGTAAGAACAATTGATCGTAACTAGCAGTAAAACTTTTGAAGCGTGTTTTCAGTTTTTACCCCTTTCATGGATTATAATTATTTTGTGTATCATAATTCCTTTTGAATTACTTCAGCTAATCTGCTCAAGGATATAAGTACACGTACGGGGCATTTCGTTGTTACCAAAGTTGTTGAAACAACCATAAAAAGAGAAGCAAGCAGAAGAAAATGCCCTGATACTTAGATTATATGAATATGAATAGAAAAACATTTTTATACTATTTTATCTTCTAGATATAATATTTTTCCATCCCAAAATTTAACTTAAACATGCTTTAATTGAAAGTTCTAGTTATATACTGTTTATTTTGTTGAATACTGTCTTATCTTGGTTTAATCCTATACAGCTAAAAAAAATGAGCTCAAGAATTTAATAAAGAAACGGCTCAAGAAATAAGCAAACACAGGTCAAACTCTTGAGGAGCGTAGTATCAAAGAATTCTTCTTGGGATGGACGTATGAGGTGGTTGTTCCAGGGATGGTGGGGGAGGGGGTCGAAACACGAAAAATTTTATATTTAAGTTACAAATATTCTGGTTGAAGGGTAATTCGAAACAGTTGCACGTGGGAATTCCCCATCCCTTTGTGCAGGAATGTGTCGAGGATTTTCGACGTTAACTCCGAGTTAATTTTGGCACCTGTGGAAAGGAGTTCCTCAAGATTTAAAAGGAAAATACTAAATTATCTTCTTTAGGCAACTTAAAGTATATTAAATAAACAATTTTTTTCCAAAATATTTTTGTATATATTAAAATTAATTCGAGAATCACCATTAATTTTCTTGAAGGCAAAGACAAATTTTATCAACAAAGCACAATTTGTGAATAACTCTCTTATAGAATTATTATTTTTCATCCTGTGAAACGACAGCAAAAACATTGAATAAATTCGGCACTTCCACTTGAAGAGGAGCATATGACAGGAAGACTTACATGATTTTCTATCCGCATGTCGAGTTCTCTTTCTCTCTCTTAGCAGAGGTTTGGTTGGAGCCGTGACCGTCTTCACAAGTGATTCTAAAATAACGTCCTCCGCGTCTGAAGTACATGCGTCTGAGGTTCCACTCTTATGTGATGTTGACCTCCCAAAATTATTCAGCCTTTGACCTAAAAAAGGCTATTGGTTAAAGTTTTGCTCCCAGTTCACATTTTTGACCACACCGGAAAGGTGACGTAGATGCCAGATTCGACAAATTCCCATTTTGTCTTTGTTCAATCAGATTTTGAGATCATAATTTTTAAAATTTGTATGGCGAAAGTGAACAAGAATAAAACAATTTTTTTGCCTGATAAATTTTTACAAAATTCTGTCTCTGAATTGGAATTTTACTAGCACGGATTATGTAATCATACAATAATGGTATAATCATAGGCAGCGCAATAGCGCTGCCTAAGTAAAGAACGATATTGGCACAATGTATTTTTTTTTTTTTTAGTTTTGGCCAGGGCGCTTCGTGTTGAAGGAGTTGTCGTAGAAACTTCGTAAAGGGCTCATTCGATTGGAAATTGGAATGACTAGTGCCCTTTTAATAGTCGAAAGGGATTGGAAGGCTACTAAAACCCCTTTCACGCCCACAATTCCCCAAACAAACCCAATCAAAATTTTCAGATAGCCATTTTGTTCAATGTAGTTGATTTCCAGATATAAATTATATATTTGAGGGGGATACTCATCCATAGCTCTCAGGGCAGGGGTTGTCAGTTATGCCCTGGGGGCATATAAGGTTTTTATAGAAAGCTTTGTCGTAGAAACTTCAAAAAGGGCTCATTCGATTGGAAATTCAAAGGGCTAGTGCCCTTTTTAATAGTCAAAAGTGATTGGAAGGCAACTAACAACTCTTCCACGCCCACCATTTCCCCAAACACATCCTATCAAAATTTAGAGATAGCCATTTTGTTCAACGCAGTTGAAAGTTCTGGAAATTATATCTTTAAGCAGGACACTCCCCCCGCAGTCTTCAGGGCAAGGGTTATAAGTTATGCCGTGGGGGCATATAAGGTTTTTATTGAAAGCTTTGACGTAGAAACTTGAAAAAGGGGTCATTCGATAGGAAATTCAAAGAGCAAGTGCCCTTTTTAATAGTCGATAGTGATTGGAGGGCAACTAACCGCCCTCTCGCGCCCACCTTTCCCCCAAACACATCCAATCAAAATTTTTAGATAACCATTTTGTTCAATGTAGTTGAAAGTTTTGGAAATTAGGTCTTTGAGGATGACATCCCCCCCACAGCCCTCAGGGCATGTGTTGTAAATTATGCACTGGGGGCATATAAGGTTTTTATAGAAAGCGTTGTCGTAGAAACTTCCAAAAGGGCTCATTCGATTGGAAATTGAAATGGCTAGTGCCCTTTTTAATTGTTGAAATTGATTGGAAGACAACTAAAACCCCTTCCAAGACCACCATTTCACCAAACGCACCCAATAAAAATTTTGGGATAGCTATTTTGTTCAACGCAGTTGAAAGTTTTGGAAATTATGTCTTTGAGCAGGAAACTCCCCCCACAGTCTTCAGGGCGAGGGTTATAATTTATGCCCTGGGGACATAAAAGGTTTTCATTGAAAGCTTAGTCGTAGAATCAAAAATGTTAATACTTAATACTTAATACTAAATACTAAATACTTCATCAAAAATAATTAAGTATAAAACGGATTCTCTTCGATGATCGATATTAGTTCAGACCACGCTCATAAGAGGATCAGAGCGACTATTTGAGTTATAAACTTGGCTGGCGTTATTACGCGAAAATCATATAGGCTAGTATTATCTGTCTGTTGATATCAGTTGGATAAGTTATCCAACTAAAATAGTCATATGTTATCCTGGATAACAAATGACTTTTTTTTTAATATATGCTTTGATTTTCTTTTATTAATGAAATATCCTGTAGTGTTCAGTGTTGTATTATTTTAATTTAGACTTTTGATGTTTACACTTTCCTGACATACCCGCAGTTGCTCTATGGATGTTTTGTTCATTTTTGGTTGTTTTTCCTTGAAATCATTCATTTGTGTAAGTTTATAATCTCTCATTCCTGTATACGATTTATTATAATCAATAAAAAGAAGCAAAGGATTAAATAATTGAAGCAATTCTTTGATGCAGACCTTTTTTTTGGCAGGATTTCGTTCTATTTTTAAATTTGTCTAATTTTAAGTTCAAATCCTCATTGCAACTTTCAAAAACATACATTTTTTTCGTTACCAGACTATGATAATTCTTTTCTAATAAGTAAGCATGAGCAAAAATTCAAATGCACCAACACAAAAGAAAAAACTCGTAGTTCCTAAGCTGCTTGTGCTTTCTTCTATAAAGTTGGCTCTTATAAAGCTGTCTAAAGATAACTTGAGCGTTGAAGCCAAAAACACAGCTTAAAACTAAAAAAGAGAGAAGAAAACAGTATGTAAATAAACAAAGAAAATTTCAAATTAAAAGCAACATCGGATTACTAGTTTAGAAAGCTGGCTGGTAGTTGAATTTTGCATGAAGATATGAAATTCCAATTTGAAATTTTTGAGTAGTTTTTTTTTTAATTCGGTCTCAAACTTACCAGCTTTTGATTTTTGTCAAAGACTAACCTAGCTTTTAATTCCTTATGGAAATATTTACTTGTTTTACACATAAATGCCACCAGAGCCTCCCTTCACATTACCGCTATACTGAAGTTGTATTCAGGATTTTCATTTTTATAATAAGGTCAGAAACCACCACAACCGCAATTAAAACTTATTTGCATCTTGACGAACAACCTCTATCGAATGTTTTATCCAGAATTCCAGTTAAAAAAAACTTCAACTTAGCTTGTTTTGGGGGACATGGAGGAAATGGCGTTATGTAGTGTGGAAAAGGGTCTTTTTAAAACCATTGTACAATCAAATTCTATCTTTCTGTATATTAATAACACTTTGTTTTTATTTGCGGGAAAATCTTGATGCCCAAATTCTAGCATGAGTACATCATAACCAGTACTTTCACAATTCACAGTCATCCATATCGTTATGTTACCTCTACCGCAAATGATTACCACCACACCAGCGACAATCATCAAAAGAGCGTCGACTGTAACCAACATTAGTCACCAAAGTTTCAAAGAAAGTGAAAATAAAGTATGACTGTTTGGATTTGCTAAGGTGGAACTACACAGCCATATATATCTTAAAAAGTTGGGAATAATCAGGAATAGAATTTTTTATGAAAAAGACCTCGATATTTAGTTATGTAGTTTTTGGTATTGGCGGGTGCCAAATTAAGGAATAAAAAAAAACAAAAAAAAAACAAAGTGAAAACGTGGGTGAGACGTCAGCCTGAAGGTGTAATTATCTTTAGGAATCAAAATATTTTTAGTGTTCGAATTTTTACGAAGGATAAGCGTTGCCAAATTTAACTATTTAGTTTTACCTATTTATTTCTACTACAGCGTGGCAACACTGACAAGAACGTGGCAGTGTCTTAAAAAACACTATAATTTTTAAATAACAAAAATAAACATAAAGAAAAACGGAATAGACCTGAGATAAGTCCAGGGGAGTAAAAGTGTTTTTATTCCCATCTTCTTAGAAGTTTAATCATATGATTTCTGATCGAAACAGCCTTCTTTTAACTTTCACCTATTGCCCATCTAGAAGATGATAAAAAAGGGGAAAAAGACACTTCGCTATTTATTAGGAATCCACTACTGCAGATGATGTGGTCGAGAATATGTAGATACTAAAATGAAACAAACCAGCTTTGTTTTTTCTTCCCAGGGAAAGCGACAAGTTTCCTCTGATTGACATTGATTCTGTGTCTGACATATCACTGGCAAGAATGTGACGAAGCTCAGCGTCTGCTCTGTCTTCTTCACGTCTAAAGCTGCCAACCTGGAAATAAAAAATGACATTTGTATCTTTTTTTCTTCTAAAATTAAAAGCCGTTTATATTTTCTTTGTTCCTTCAATTTTACAAATAAGGAAGAAGAATAGCACCTATTTAATTTAAGTAGTAAAATTGAGTGGCTGTTTTGTCTACTATTAGTTAATTATTAAATTTATTCATTGACAGTTAATTATTTTTCTCGGTTGTCTTTCGCTTGTGCTGTTAGAAGGTCTCAAACAGATATAGACTGTCATGTCACTGACCCACACACTGAGATGGGTGAAAGGGACCAGGTTTTATTTTAACAATATTATAATACATGTTTAATTTTCTTGAAAACATTGCACGCATTGAGAGATAATTTTTAGTTTAATCCAGTTTCTATTCGCAGTTCTAAAAATCAAGTATTTTATCTTGATTTATTTCTTGAATGACAGGTGTCAGTGACATAATTTCAGTTGTTATGCAAACGAAAATACTTAAATCAATTTCTACAAAGACTCTTCCATTTGTCCCAATTATCACGACTATTACCATAGCTACACAACATCACATCTTTAAGGTGTCCATGGTCCCCGTAAATTTTGATTCCTCTTTTTATTATCCTCCCAGCTCTTTGAGTCAGTGGGGTAAGGGAGGTGAATGTATTGTCCCTCCCAAGATTAAATGAATTTTTGGTACTTTCATTGACAGAATTAAAAAGAACAACATAATAGGCTCTCCCTAGATTTTGAGAAATACGTTTTTGTCCCTCATCCCCTAATTTCTATAAATTGAGGCCACTGAATTGAGTCACCCCCTTGAAGTGTGCTTATCAAAAGTGTTCGGGGATATGATATTTCATTTTGAGCACAAATCGATTTGTTCCATTTGAAAGTTTCTTTTGGCGGTGGCAGTAGTAGTCATAAATAGGAGTAGTATTTGGCGTACGAGGAGCAGATACCTTCCGCAAAGCTAGCTCTTTATTTATATGGCTTGGCTACTTTCTGTAAAGCCAAAATTCCAAAAATTTCACATTTTAGCTTAACTTAGTGATGTAATTAATTTTTATTCAATCACATATAATCACTTAAAAGAATTCCCTGGATGATCCCTGAGACATCATGAGTCGAAAAGTGATGCAACGTGTATTGAATATATCAAATTAACTTTACGTAAGGTTACAGGGGAATATAAACCTTAAAAAAACTGTTGTAGGGATAAGTATATATTCTATGAATTTATGTATCGGATTAACAACGCTTTTTGACTACAAACTTCTTTACGTCGGGATAAATATGTATTCTGTGTGGCGATAACGCCCTGCAAGAATTAAATATCTATAGGAAGTTGAGATTTGCTTACACAAGTCATACTGGCAAAAAAAGACTATAGCAGACAAGTGTCTTATTACTTTAGAATTCTAGCCTGGGACTTTGTAGCATTATATACTTATTGCTGGAGAGTCTGGAATAAATATTGAGTTTTATTTCGTAGCTTCTGCTTTTGTGTAAGTAACTTCCCGTTAGACAAGTTTTATGGTTTCTTAGTTTGTCCCCTAGAGCCTATGCTGGTATAACTTGTCTATAAATTTGATTCGTTGGAATGGTGCCTTAACACCTATAAGTTACAAATGTCTAAAGGTACAAGCATAAGGAGGGGAGGCCTCAAGTCCCAGACCTTCAAATTATATAGAATAAAAATCCTTGAACGATTCTGATCGCATAAATGTGTAGCATGTCCATCAGTCTACTAGAATGTATCAATAGTAGCTACCGTTACTCCCCCCCCCGGCATATATTCTTTAGGCTTTTCTGTCATTTTCTTTAAAATAGCCCTCTCTAAATATTGATCTTATTCCACAGAGGACAAGAAGCACAGAGAGTGGTCAGGTGTTTTTTTATCCTTTTTATTAGGTAAACAGGGCATAAGCTATCAGAGTTTGGGATCAAATGAGCACTCTTCTGACTATCTACTGTTATCCGTCCTACATAGTTGTATCAAGAGACTAAAATAGGAAATAGGTGAAGTGTTTCTCTTATTAAACCTTCCCTAATATGTAGACTGGGATATAGTGCAAAAATTTATGTCTGGGAGTACTGAAGACTAAGCAGGCTTTTTTTTCAGTTGAGTGTGTTCTCTTGCAAGGTTACCTCCCGTTATTTTTTAAATTTTGTAATCGGCTGAATCATCACAAGAGCAATGGAAATATTCCAGGGCGGTGAAATAAGCCCTAGTTTTGACAATACGCAAACAATATTGCCTTTTTTAGCTGAAATAAGTTCAACCCAGTATTTTTTTTTAAAGGGGTGAATGATCACGAAATACAATAGCAAAGCTATGACCTTACAACTTTAATAAAACCAAGACGATTACAATGGTTTGGCTGTGCTCTCCATTGATCATAACATATATCATCTCAAAACCCAGACCACTGTATCCCCACTCTGAACCGAACTGTCACTCATATGGAAATATCTGAGCTCAGGTATCTTGGTATTTTTATAGACACAATCGGAGGATTTTACATCAGATATTCAATCTGGACTCTAAATTCAGTGACCCAGTCGGCAATGATGAACTCCACGAAATTAACTAGCAAAAATATAACCTGACAACAATGTAATCAAACAGAGATGAAAATAATGGTTGGCTGTGCTCTCCATCGCTCAGTATATCTTTCTTAATAAATTAATTAAAAAAAAAATTCCGAAAAATAAGTTTTTCAAAGAAAAGTAAAGGCCATTTTAAAATTAAGCTCAGCATATACAAATACCTGTTAAAATTCAAACTCAAAACGACCAGAAATTACTATTAAAGAATAAATGAAACCCAAAACGAACAAAAATTAAATAAACAATCATAGCAAAAAACATACAACAAGCAATAATATAAATGAATAAATAGATCTTAAAGCGAGTAATGCTTAGATTGAATATGAAAATCAAGCTTAAAACGAAAAAAAATATTTTGCTATTGAAGTATAAAAGAAAACTTAAAACGAACAGAAATTAAATAAACAATCAATGCGAACAAACATACAATAGATATTAATGTAAATGAATAAATAAATCTTAAAACGAGTAAAACTTAAATTGAATATGCAAATCAAACTTGAATCGAATAAAAATAACTACAAACTAGAGTTTGGGTATCGCCTCACTGCAGAAGCCTAAAACCTACTGCGTCATTGGCGCTTTACTGAAAATTTTGATGTGTCTTAACGTCCCCTCAAAATCTCTACACACAGTTATACAGAATAGTTACAGTTATTGAAACCTTTGAAAAAATGGAAACGGATACCGTAAGTTCATTTCTTATTGGATATTTTCTGCATACTATGGAGAAAGAATTGTTCTCTTAACATGTTGATTAATTAATAGCTCTTATGTAGGCTAATTAGAAAAATTGAAAACTTCTTTTAATTTATTTTTCATTTTTATTTATATCGTTCCTAAAACTGCCTCCCTTTACTTAACCTCTTTCTTAATGTGCAAATATATAACTCAAGTTAAATATTATCCATTAGTTTCTTCATTGCTAAATTGACGTAGACTTTCCTCCTTAGCCGTTGAATAAACTTAAAGAAAAATTCAAGCATGGGAAATTCATTGAAAATAAGTAGGATTAATTCTGGTTAGGCCTATATATTTTCGTAATTGCGGGGGAGGGCAGCGGAAAGTTGTGATGAAGTTAAGTGGAGTAATGTTAGGAATAATAAATAAGTAGTTTAAAAGGTTTTTTTTTTAATTTTGTAATAATTTCTTCAGAGGAGGCCACTCAGAAGTAAATTTTGGGTACAAAAGTGACAATTTTGTTTTATTTGACAATCTATTAAACCTAATTGCAAAACGTTTTGGTGAACCTGACGTTAGATTATCGTTCGTGAGGAAATATTCTCTGTAACTGGGGAGCCTTTGCCTCTCCACTAATGCAAAATGTAGAAAGTTGGATAGAACCTCTTCCCCCACCCTCTCCCAAGAAATACCATCACCTCCTGAACAAAAATTCTAGCTCCTGTCTTTATCCTCTGAATTTATGACAATTTATGGAATCTTCAAGTTAGATAGGGAACCGGCATCCCCTTCCCCAAAAGTTCCCCAATCCGTCGGAAAATTTTCCAAGGAAAATCTCCCCCTGGTAAAATACCAAGTTCTTTACTTTTGATTGATTAATTATCGATTTTTGCAACCATCCCAGCCCCTTCCTTTGGACTAATTCTGTATATGCCTTAACATTCAATGAGAGTCAGTATGTGTCGGTGTTAAAACATATTTTTTTAATGTGAATTATATAATACTATATTTGAATACAAATCATCTACCGTGTGTCTTAACCTTTCTTGATTTTTCCAGCGTTCAAATATAAGTAAAATCAATAAATCGGATTCAAACTGGACATTTTGTCAATGTCTATTTCAAAATTTTCATCAGATAAGTTTGGAAAAAGAAGGCGTGGGGGGGGGGGCTAGCTGACCTCGGATCTCTTTTGACTATTATAAAATGAGCTCGAAGTTTCAATTTCCAATCAAATGAGCCCTCTCCGAAGTTTATACGAGCATCCCTTTCATACGAACAATATATGCCCCAGGGCATAACTTACAACGCCTGCCCCCGGGCCCTGGGGGGTTGTGACGACACCTGAGTTTTTGTTCTCTGACTTTTGAGAAATTTTTAATTTAATGCCTATCTCAAAATTTGTATTGCATTAATTTGGAGAAAAAGGGACGTAGGGGGAGGGGGGGGCTAGTTAACCTCCAATCTCTTTTGACTCTAAAAAACTGAACTAGAACTTTCAATTTCCAATCATTTGAGCCATTTCTGAAGTTTTTACGAGCATCCCTTCAATAAGAACCATATATTCCCCCAGGGCATAACTTACACCACCTGCCCTCGGACCCTGGAGAGCTGTGTTGACCCCGGAGTTTTCATTATATGGTCTTTGAACTATTTTAAAAAAAGGTATCTCAAAGTTCTTATCGGATGGGTTTGAGAAAAAAAGGAGATTGGAGGGGGGGGGGCTAGGTGCCCCCCAATCTCTTTTGACTCTTAAAAAGTGAATTAGAGCTTTCAATTTCCAATCAAATGAGCCCTCTTTGAAGTTAATACGAGCATCCCTTCCAGAAGACCCATATATGCCCCCAGGGCATAACTCACAACGCCTGCCCCCGGGCCCTGGGGGGTTGTGTCGACACCGGAATTTTCGTTATATGATCTTTGAACTATTTTTAACAAAATAGCTATCTTAAAAGTTTTATTGGATGTATTTGGGAAACAAGGGTTTGGGGGGGGGAGCTGGCTACCCTCCAATATCTTCTGACGCTTAAAAAGTGAACTAGAACTTTCAATTTCCAATCAAATGAGCCCTCTGAAGTTTATACGAGCATTCCTTTCATAAGAAACATATATGCCCCCAGTGCTTAATTATAACCCTTGCCCCTGAAGACTGTAGGGGGAGTGTCCTGCTCAAACATACACTTTCCAGAACTCTCAACTACGTTAAACAAAATGGATATATCAAAATTTTGATTGGACGTGTTTGGGGAAATGTTGGGCGTGGAAAGGATGTCAGTTGCCTTAAAATCACGTTCGACTATTAAAAAGGGAACTATCCATTTAAATTTCCAATCGAATGAGCCCTTTCTGAAATTTCTATGACAACGTTGTCTATAAAAAACCTTATATGCCCCCAGGGCATAACTTACAACCCTTGCCCTGAGGACTGTGGGAGAGTTGTCATCCTCAAAGACCTAATTTCCAGAACTTAAAACTACGTTTAATAAAATTGGAGGGCTATGAGGGCTATGGGATTGGAGGGCTCATTGCCCTCCAATCCCTATCGACTATTGAAAAGGGCACTAGCCCTTTGAACTTCCAGTCGAATAAGCCTTTTTTGAAGTTTCTACGACAACGCCTTCTATAAAAACCTTGTATGCCCCCAGGGCATAACTTAAAACCCTTGCCCTGAGGGTTGTGGGGGAGTGTCCTCCTCAAAAACATATTTTCTATCTAGAAATCAACTACGCTGAACAAAATGGCTATCTTAAGATTGTGATTGGATGTGTCTGGGGGAATGATGGCCGTGGGGGGGGGGGGCTACTTACCCTCCAATCACTTTCGACTAGTAAAAAGGGCACTAGTCCTTTGAATTTCCAATCGAATGAGCATTTTTTGAAGTTTCTACGAAAACGCCTTCTACAAAAACCATATATGTCCCCAGGGCATAACTTAAAACCCTTGCCTTGAGGGTTGTGGGGGAGAGTCCTCCTCAAAAAGATATTTTCTATCTGGAAATCAACTACGCTGAACTAAATGGCTATCTCAAAATTTTGATTGGATGTGTTTGGGGGAATAGCGTGGGGGGGGGCTAGTTGTCCTCCATTCACTTTCGACTATTAAAAAGGGCACTAGAACTCTCGATTTCCAATCGAATGAGCCCCTTTTGAAGTTTCTTCGACGACCCCTTTCATATGAAGTGCCTCTGGGAAAAAAAATAATAATAAATAATAAAACATTGGAGCCGTATGGCCTTTATTAGGGCGTACTCCTCTCTGGGGTTGAAAAAGCAACAAGGAAGACAAAAGAAAATATCACGCATTGTATCAAAGCAGATTTAGATACACTCTGTGGTCTCAAGAAGTAACTGCAAAGTTGGAATAAGTCCTAACTCTAATTGATCGAACCACTCATAACTGACCACCATGATGAGGCTCAGGGACGGTGGGAAGAGCCAAGATACTTCAGTTCTGCTACACGTACAGGTAAGGACACAGACACACACACACACAGACACAGACACACACAGACACACACAGACACACACA
>JAQQPU010009547.1:0-32473 GCA_029168905.1 Artemia sp. Kazakhstan ARC1039
CGTGAATCAATTCTCTTTAGAACAACAAATTAATTCCCCTTTCGTGTCAATCAATCAATCATGACATCATGTGTGATCTAACTGTTTCTCCTAGACAATTCTCTTTGGAAATGCAAAGACATTAATTAACTTGACGTCATCTGTCAGACATTAATTAACTGTTTCCCGGGAACTCGTAACATTTGGCTTGGAAACAACAATAACAAATACTGTTTCCCGGAAACTCGTAACATCTGGCTTGAACAACAACAAGAAGGAAGTGTCAAAGTTCCTGTTTTTCCATTCTCACTGACAAAATCCATAAAACCATCAAATAATCAACACACATAACCATCCATGAAAACAGACATAAATGTGACAAACTTTCTGTTTTTTTCATTCTCACTGACAAAGTCCATAAAACCATCCATAAATGTGACAAAATTCCTGTTTTTTCATTCTCACTGACAAAGTCCATAAACCACGTGGTTCTATGCCCATATAAGGAGCCCTGATCGGAGTATAAGATAGCTCTCTACTCTCGCACCTACACAACGTAGTCAACAGTTCTATTAAAGGAAACACACTTGGCAAGACTCCATGATGCACCACTCTGGACTCCAATGACGTCATACGACTTACTCCGTTTCAGACGAACAGATATGTAACTTTACTACAGGAACCCATGGGGAACCCCCGCTTGTAACGTAATGACAGCTCGCACCTTACGTAATTATTGTGCATCACTATCACTTAGTACTTTTTTAGCCCGAAACCCCTAAAACGTTTTTTTTCATTAACTTAATGGCGGCACACACTCTATGTAAGGTCAGCACATCTAACGCATGGACAGTGAATCCATCACTCACAGATAATATCATTTTGCCATTTTTCACCCAAAAGCCTCAAGACATTTTCTTTTTTTGGCGTTTCATTTTTTCCTTCGAAACACCTTTCATGTATCGGTTCTACGGAGGATATTATATTTCACACTATCGCAACAATAAGCCCCACCCTCTAACATGCAATACCGGAGGAATAAGGTTGATATTAGATGCAAATTTAAGACATATTAAGAGATTTCAGGGAAAATATACATTTCTTTGAGTACCTGTTAGATTTTCATCTCTTCCAGGGGAAAATTCCTCAATGTCTCCACCCTAAATTTTAGGCTGTAGTTCACCCCAAAATGACATTACATGACCCCCCCACCAAACCTTGACAACACATCATCTCCACCAAGACATTTTTCAGGCATTTCGTATTAAAATTATGTCTTTAAATCCCGTGATTCAAGTCTTTTACAACCCAAGCCAATCATGATGACCCCACAAACTACTCCAGACCACCATGGCATTTCATCCGTGTCACACCAGCACCCCCCCCCCCTACCCCATCCACTGGGTGACCGGATATTAGTGATATATTTAAACCATATTAAGAGATTTATTTGAAGGACTTTTAACGAAATGCACCGTTTCATTGGGTATTGTTAGATTTCACTCCCCCTCTAGCGAAAAATTCATTTAACACCTCTCACCTTATCTTTAAGTTCTAAAGTATACTAGTCAATGACAATGCATACCACCTTGGTAAATTATGAATGATATTTAACACCCCATGACATCGCTACATCTCCCCCAAGACATATTTCAGGCATTTCCTAATAAAAATTATGGTTTTAAATCCCGTGATTCAAGTTTTTGAAACCATAGCCTATCATGATGCCCCAAAAAACACTCCAAACAAATGGGACCAGACCCCACCCTCCTGGTAAGCTGATATTAGTGGTATATTTAAACCATATTAAGAGATATTATTAAAAGACTTTTAACGAAAATATCCATTTCTTCGAGTGGGATGTTAGATTTCACAATATCTTAATAATAGGTTCCCCCCCCCCCCCAAGTATAATTCATTTTCAGAGGGCGCCTTGATAATAGATGTAGTTTTTAATGCATTATTGTGGCTTATAAAAGGATAAAATATAAACAATAGCATGCGTAATTTAAGGAAAGATGAAGGGAGAGGACTCCGAGGGGTGGGGGAGTGTCTTTGAGGGGAAGGGGCCTGTTTTTCCTTCACCAGCTCAGCACTGCCCTTTTTTCCACTGTTTTATTTATAATTTTTTTCGTTTCACAAAGTGGTAATTTTCAAGTGTATATTTTTTTTATCCATCCTCCATCCGCTAAGGTACCAGCCCACTCGCTGATCGCCTCCGAGTGATTGTTCAGTCTATCGAGCGGTTTTCTAAGTCCTTATGCTACCCAGGGTACATTGTTCAGCAAAAATATCAAAACACGCAAAGACTGGAAAATTCTATTTTGAGAAATTCTTGTTCGGGGCCAAGTCTAATATGAATGACACCATTGTATCTTACAAGCTAGACTAAAAGGACCCAAATGGGGGAATCCCTCAAGCACGGCACACACATGACTGCTGCGTAACAACGGCGGCACTCATTTTAAGCAATGTCACCTAATGAGAGAGGTTGGAAGATCATCTTGCACGAAGGGGTGATACCCAAACCGTTAAAAAGCATACTTATGGCCCAGAGCGGAATGACACTGCGACACTGTTTTGCGACACGAAGGCTGATGCCAGTGTGAAAGCAGAGTCACAGTGCCGTTCCGCTCTATGCCATAAGTATACTTTTTAACAGATTGGGTACCTACCCTTCTCGCAAGATGATCTTCCTTTCTCTCCCATTAGGTGACACTGCTTAAGATGAGTGCCGTCGTTATTACACAGCACTCGTGTGTGGGCCGTGCTTGGGGGACTCCCCTATGGGGTCCTTTTAGTCTAGCTTGTAAGATACAATGGCGTCATTCATATTAGACCTAGTCCCGAAAATAATGGGGGTCTTCCAGAAAAACAATGTACCAAAATGGCTAGGAATCATGCCAATATAGAAGAAATATTAGAACACCTGGAATCCAAGGTTGGGTTGCCAGGGGTTTGAATTTTGAAAAGCTGAGCGCTAGAAACAGGGATGCTGTGACGTTAGAGGGTTGCCGAAGAAACTCAATTGTAATTTTCCTATTATTTCTACCTTTAAATTATATCAAGCAAGATAATTTTTTAACCTCCTTTATCGCATAGCTGAAGTCCGGATTCCGTCCCCAGGAATGAGTAGACACTGAGCAAATTCCCCCGCAGTGTGCGGGATAGATGGGAACAAGAATTTCTCAAAATAGAATTTTCCCGTCTTTCCGTGTTTTGATATTTTTGCTCAAAAATGTGTCCTGGGTTGCGTAAGGACTGAGACGCTTGGTGGACTGAACAGTCCCTCGGGGTTGATCAGCGAGTGGGCCGGGACCTTAGCAGATGGAGGCTGGATAATGATAAATATACACTTGAAAATTACCACTTTGCGAAACTGAAGAAGTTATAAATAAAACAGTGGAAAAAAGGCAGTGCTGAGTTGGCGACATAAAAAATAGGCCGCCTCCCCTCACAGAAGCTCCCCTCCCCTGGAGTCCTCTCCCCTCATCTTTCCTTAAGCTACGCATGTTATTGTTTATATTTATCCTTTTATAAGCCACAATAATGCCTAAAAAACTACATCTATTATCAACGCGCCTTCTGAAAATGAATGCTAGGAGAGGGGTGGAACCTATTGTTGGGATATTGTGAAATCTAACATCCCACTCGAAGAAATGGATATTTTCGTTAAAAGTCTTTCAATAATATCTCTTAATATGGTTTAAATATACCACTAATATCAGCTCACCCGGAGGTTGGGGTCGGGTGCCATATGATGATGAATGGGGGTGATACCATGGCGGTGTGGAGTGTTTTGTTGGGGCATCATGAAAGGTTAGGGTTGCAAAGACTTGAATCACTGGATTTAAAAGCATAATTTTTATTAGGAAATGCATGAAAGATGTCTTGGGGGAGATGTAACGATGTCATAGAGGTGTTTAATATTATCCATAATTTACCAAGGTGGTAAGGATTGTCATTGACTAGTATACTCTAGAGCTTAAAGATAAGGTTGGAGGTGTTAAAGGAATTTTTCGCTAGAGGGGGAGTGAAATACAACAATACTCAATGAAACGGCGCATTTCGTTAAAAGTCCTTCAAAGAAATCTCTTAATATCGTTTAAATGTATTACTAATATCAGATCACCCAGGGAATGGGGGTGTGTGTGTGTGTGTGCTGGTGTGACATGGGTGAAATGCCGTGGCAG
Organism: Artemia sp. Kazakhstan ARC1039; assembly: GCA_029168905.1. Lineage (NCBI taxonomy): Eukaryota > Metazoa > Arthropoda > Branchiopoda > Anostraca > Artemiidae > Artemia > Artemia sp. Kazakhstan ARC1039. Next base: position 4,173 of record JAQQPU010009547.1, read on the forward strand.
TGTGAAGTATTTTGTGGGGGCATCATGATTCGCTTGGGTTGCAAAAAACTTGAATCACGGGATTTAAAGACATAATTTTTAATCGGAAATGTCTGAAAAATTTCTTGGTGGAGATGAGGTGTTTTCAGGGTTTAGAGGGTGGGTCATATATTGTAATTGTTGGGTGAACTGCAGCTTAAAAGTTAGAGTGGAGACATTAAGGAATTTTTCCCATGGAAGAGATGAAAATCTAACAGGTACTCAAAGAAATGGAAATTTTCCTTGAAAGCTCTTAATATGTCTTAAATTTGCATCTAATATCAACCTTATTCCTCCCGTAATGCATGCTAGAGGGTGTGGAGGAGGTATTGTCGCAATAGTATGAAATCTAATATCCCACGTAAAGAAACGATACATTTTCGGTTTATTGTTATTAATATCTTGACAGCAAATGTCTGCTGGAGTGTATCAAATTTGGAGAGTAACGCATCATTCTAACGAGTGCCAAAGAAATGGGGAATCTTAGCTGTCATGCCCTAGGTTAATTTTAGAATATGGTTCCAGATACAAAGTACTGGAAATGGTTTCATGGACGACTTGCTTGGGACGCTGTACCATTGGAAGGGAATGGCCTTTCAAATCCAGATGGGGTCAATAACTATACAAAAGAAAAAAAAAAGAAAAATATGAAAGGTGTTTCGAGCGAAAAAATTAAACGCCGAAAAAAGAAAATGTATTGAGGCTTATTGGCGAAAAATATCAAAATGGTATTATCTGGCAGTGATGGATGTGCCGTCCATGCGTAAGATGCGCTGACCTTACATAAAGTGTGTGCCGCCATTAAGGGTTTAGGGCGAAAAAAGAATTCCGTGATAGTGATGCACAATAATTACGTAAGGTGCGAGCTGTCATTACGTTACAAGCGGGGATTCCCCCATGGGTTCCTGTCGCAAAGTTACATATCTGTCCGTTTGAAACGGACTAAGTCGTATGACGTCATTGGAGTCCAGAGGGGTGTGTCAAGGAGTCTCACCACATGTGTTCCCTTTAATAGAGCTGGTGACTGCGTTGTGCAGGTGCGAGGGGTAAAGAGTTCCCCCTGGTAAATAAACTTGTGTATTATCTTGACCATATTCTAGGTAATTGAAACACGTGGGAATTTTACCTAGAAATAGGGCATGCGCTTGGAATCTTGCCAGGGCTGTCACAGAAATACAAAGGGTGTGTACCGTGACGAAAGATGCGCTAGAAATCTTGCATAGAAACAGGGTTCCCGTAGAAACCCCATGGAAAGGGATAGGGCTGTCAAGGGAATTTTGCCAGGGGTTGGAATATTGCCAAGGTTGTCACAGAAACCAGTGAGGGTGTGTTATGATGTCAGAGGGCTGTCACAGGAAAAGGGATAGGGATGTTGTGATGTCAGAGGGCTGTCATAGGAAAAGGGATAGGGCTGTCATAGAATAAATTATGGCCCACTACTTATGCAAAACAGTCAGAGCAAACCATCGACTTATGTTTTTAATTTGCTCGATAGTGGGTACCCTTGGATTGTTTTCAAAATATTGTACTGATAAAAGCTTTCCTTATTAAAAAAAGCTTATGTATAAAATAATTGATAATGATATTTCCACTTTTTCTTCGCCTTTTATTTAACACAGAAAGGACTGAACTGCATCTGTAGCAAGGAACTATATGAAGTTTTATTTATGCAAGGAGTGTTTTCTATTAAAAACTCACATCTTCCCCATTCTGCACTGCATTTTGAACATCTCCCAGCCTATGTGCTAACAAGTTGGGATTACTATTTGCCTTTTTGCCTGGAAGTGAGTTGTAATTCAATATTGAAGAAATTGATACTTTGACCTAGTCTATGATAGCTCAAATTTAATTGAAATGTATCTGTATATATGCGCTAATTTTGCAAATTCATTCAAATTTTCTTTTGTAGCCTACTATCTGACATTTAATGAAAAAATAATCTTGACGTAAAACTTAATATTAGTCGTTTTTTAAGACTCATCTGGAAATAATTTGTTAAAATTTCTCTAATTAACAGAAATCATAGCCCAGCCTTGAGGGAAAATGTTGGAAAAAATTTTCAAAGACACCCGTTTATCTTCAAATGGAATAAAGCTTTTTTCACTTTTAGGTAAATTTCTAATCCTGTAATGTTAATCACGTGTTATTTAAAACCAGATTAATACCCTCGAGGTTGCCACTTATCTATTGATAAGTGCTTTTAGGCTATGAAAAACAAAATGCATCAGGTCCCGGAGATTTTCACCATGGCTTCTGTAGCATAGAACTGGATTTAATGTTTGTGCTTTACATAGTAAGAATTGAGTCATGCAAACGATGTTTTTGGAATCACAAAAAAAAATGAGGGTTCTATTGATAAGTGATAACATAGTACAGCATATTATATATGACAAAAAACGCAGGCCACAGCCACAAAACAGAGTACAACATACAAATACAATTAAAAGATTCAATTCAAACTCTGAAAATCTCCGTTCTCAAATCCTTTAGCGCTTCATACTTTCCCAGGAAAAGGAAAAAATTCTCCTCCCATTCACCACACATCGGATCACAACTCTAATATTGACCACACAACTGTAAAGACCACTCTTCATTCTAACCCTTCCAAAACGTCTTCTTCCCCTAAGTGCCATAAAACTGTGCTATAAAATTACCAAGCGCCTACAAGAAATTACCCGCTTAATATGATTCTTAGATAGCCCAGCTCTAAAATATACCTCCTCCTCCATGTCTCTTTTACTCTAGAATACAAACCAAGAGAATCAGAGGTTTTGATGTATCACCCTCACTTTTCAATTTCCTCATCAACTAAAATAGAATATATCTGCTTTGACACCTCTCCAACTAGATACAGGTTTTAACTGTAAAAGAATAAATACAACAAAATACGATAATTCGTCCTTCTAAAAAGATGTCCTTGAAGGTAAGTCAATGAACTAATAAGTTAAAATGTTTAATCTTAAATAATTCTAACAATAATGATTTTAATACATGGCTTAGACTATTAGCTATTCAATGATATATACATTTCTTTTCAATTCCTATTTGGCAATAAGATATTCTTACATAATTTTACTTATTCAACGACTATCTGTTTCTTTTTTTCTTCCAGTTTACGACCAATTAATGGCAGTGTTTGTCTTTTGCTACAATTAAATTAAAAAAAACATTTTTTTTTAACTGAAAGTAAGGAGCGACATTAAAACTTAAAACGAACAGAAATTATTCGGTATATGAAAGGGGCTGTCCCCTCCTCAACGCCTCACTCTTTAAGCTAAAGAATAATGTTTAAGAATATTGTTTTAAAAAATAAAGTTGCGAGACAGAGTCAAACTTAAAGTTCAAAGAACGAGGCGTTGAGGAGGGGACAGCCCCTTTCATATACGGAATAATTTCTGTTCGTTTAAAGTTTTAATGTCGCTCCTTACTTTCAGTTAAAAAAAACCTATTTTTTTTAATTTACTAAGCCATGTTTTGAATGAAAATTCTAAATTCTTATAATGATAAACATAATTTATATTATTATTTAAAGTTTTACTTAATTTATATAAAAAATGTACAGGAGCTAGTGGTAAATCTTTATGTAAATTTTTTAACTCTCTTGGACATTCTAAATCAACTTCGTAAATGCCTTCTGCATTTTCCTTATTCATTTCTGATTGAATGTAATCTTTTAATTGTTGGTAATAGCCTGAGGTGTTTTCTTTTAAATGGTCGGAAATATTAATAAATTAAAAGAAAAATTTCATGTAAATTTTGAAGCATTGCCCAAACATATAAATTATTAGCATCTAAATACATTAAATAATTTGAAGGTTGTATTTTATTAAAGTTTTTCATATATTTATTGTTTGCTTTAGCATATCTTTTGATACTCTGAGATACACTTCCTCTTATTCCTTTTTCAATAAAGGTATACATATTTTCATCAGAAAATGACGGAAGTTTAGCTTTAGAGTTTTTGAGAAAAGCTTCCCATGTTAGTCCTGGTGCTGAGAAGATCTGAAGTGGATATAGTTCATAATTATTTAAACATACATTTCTAAGATTTTCAACGACATCTGATAAAATTAAAACATCACTTTTTAGATATAATTTAGTACAATCTAAGAGTGTTTTATATTTAAATAATTTTCAAAATTATTTTGCTCTTTTATAATCTTCTTCGGAAATATTTTTCACTGCTAATCTATAATAAAACTTGTCTTTTGAAGGTAATTCTGTATCATTTGTTTTTTCATAGTTGTCAGTATATTCATAGGGAAAATCTCTTTTTTCATTTTTTATTTTAATTCTTCCGTATTTTGAAATACATCAGAAGTATACTTTAAATTATGTCTTAAACAGTTACAACTTACATTTAGCTAGATTTTCAGAAAGCCTATCTAACGATGAAGCCATAAAATGAAGTGAATCTATGAAACGCACTTCGTACTGGGTTTTATTAACAGCTATTTCCTTATTAAGCAATATAAAGCTCTCCGCTGAATCAAAAATATCATTATCAGGCCCTAATTCTCTAAGAAATAAATGAGAGTTATATTTTGAGAGATTTTGCATTACAATAGGGATATGTCTAGGGATTTTAAAGCTTATATTAATTCAGCATGAGTAAATCCACGTTTATTACCAGTAATATGATCGTGATCTAAATGAAAATTATAATCTTGACTTGCTTGACTTAAGTCCCGTCCGTCCTTGAAGGTCGTCTAGGGGCTCTTTCTTCGTAATGGTGTGAATGTGCCTTTTGTATGCCTCACGGTCTTCTGCTAGGCGAAGAATGTCTGAGAGGTGTTGCGGTGCGAATTTTTCCTTCCACCTTTTTGGGGGATGACTACGATGACGAGAACCTTGAATATTCATGGGAATCGTTTGTTGTATCTTAAGGCACTCGAGAAGTTCGACGTTAGAGATTCTATCAAGGTAGGTGATCCTGGCGGTGCGGCGGAGGCATTTAGTTTCAAATGCTGAGACTCAACGATTGTCACCCGCCTTCGGCGTCCATGTTTCACGTGAATAGATTGCTATGGGGATGATCAGGGTATCGAAAAGTCGTGTCTTAAGCCACATAGACAAATCTTGCTTCGCCTATAGAAAAGTAAAGCATCATTCTAAGGGCTTTGAAACTGGAACTCGTGAGTGTGAGACGTCTTCTAGTGGGTTTTGAGAGACTGTTGTCACTGGTGATCAAACTACCGCGGTAAGGGAACTCATCGACCCACTGGATACTCTCTTTATTAAGTTTCAGGTCTGGCTTAACTGCATCCTGCGGCTTTCATGAGCAGCACATATCCTTTGTTTTGATGCATTTATGATCATTCCAAAAGAACTAGTGGCTTCGAAGACTTCGTTAGTAACGGCTTGTAGATCCTCGGGTTTTTCAGCCATTTCGTCGATATGGTCGCCGTAGGCTATCTTATATTTCTGAAAACCCCCTATATGTGCTCCTCAAGTTGTTTCTACCAGGGATAAGACTGCTGTGAGGAAGAGGTTAAACAGCTCTGTAGACAAGAGGAATCCTTGAAGGACACCTGTGGACGTCTGGAAACTGTCAGTTAGACCGTCACTAGTCATGACGCGACTCCCAAATTTGGAGTACATATCTTTGATAAGGTTGACCAGGTTTCGTGGGATTCCGTAATGGAGGAGGATATACCATTGACCATTTCTCCAAATAAGGTCAAATGCTTGCCTAAAGTCAATGAAGAGCTGATACAGGTCGTGACCAAATTCCAGATATTTCTCTTAAATCTGCTGCACAGTGAAAATTTGGTCAACCGTCGATCTTCCAGGGCAAAAACCAGCTTGGTACTTTTGGATGACTAAGGACGACACGGCTCTGATCCGTTGAAGTATAATTCGGGTGAAGATTTTGGCAGTTTGACTTGTTAGGTTAATAAAACGGTAATTATCACATGTCACCTTTAACTCCTTCTTTTGTAGTGGAACAATTGTGGCTTCTTATCAAGAAGTTGTGAAATGACCCTTTAGCAAGGCAGCAGATACGATCTTGTGGAAAAGATTTATAAGTTGTTCACACCAGACTTTCAGCAGTTCTGCCTGTATTCCGTCCGAACCAGGGACCTTGTTAGTCTTCAGCATTTGGATGGTGTAGTCGACCTCAGAACGGAGAGGAGGTGGGCTTTGGTTTGAGACAGTAACAGGAAACAGGTGCAGGACAGCAAGGTTTGGAAGGATATCAGGACTAAGCTTTTATTTGAAATGCTCCATCCATCTCCGGATACCTTCTGTCCTTCTGGAGCCGTTCTGGAGCCGATACCTTCTGGAGCTGTTTTTATCTAGCAGTGCACAAGAACTGAGACTTTTCTTGCATGGTAGCTCGCGAACTCTCTTATACATAAAGTATGAGTCACCTTCCTATGAGTCAGACCTTTCTTTGTTTATATCTATCTCTGCTCTCTCTGTCTGACCTGTTATTGTGTTTCCGTTTCTCAGCACATAATAAAGTAACTTTGTTGGTTATCCAAGGCTCTTAATCCCCCTTTTTGGTTCTTAGAGCAGACATCGCTATGTCTCTGACAATCTTAGAGGAGTCTATGACCATTTTATCAATATTCTTTTTAGATTGAATTATAGGAGTATCTGAAAGAAGGTCAAATATTTAAGTAGACATTTGTTCGATGTGAGTCTGGCGGGTTTGAGGGTCTTTGAGAAGATGCGTGTTGAAACGAGCGGGTCTCTTGTTTAGATTTGTGGAAGATTTCATGCGTATTTTCAGTGCAGACACGACCAGGGAATGGTCACTGTCGAAATCGACACCTGCGAGGGTGACAGTATCTAGCACAGACAATTTCTACCGCCTAGAGACGAGCACATAATCAATAAGATTACGGGTTTTTCCATCCGGCGAGGTCCGTGTCGCCTTACGACGTTCTCTGCGTTGAAGGATTTGCAGTTGAAGGTAGAAATTGTCAGACTCTTCATCTAGTTTGCTGTAGTCAGGAGCGTCGACTTGTATGATCATGATGTTGATCGGTGATCCTTTCATTTGTATCATACTCAACCGTTCTGACAAAGGCTTTACAGAAATCAGGGATCTGTGTGCTTTACTCGACATCATAAAGCCGACATCTTGGTGATAGATGCCATCGGTTCTCCCAGACACTGTCAGACTAGTGTTGCCGATGGTAGGGAGGTGTGTTTCTGAAAGTCCCTTAATATCCCATTTATATTGGTTTAGTTCATATAGGACGAGATCTATTTTGCCTTGTTTAGCAAGCGTCCTAGCGATCAGGGTTGCAATAGATAAAATAAATTAAGGGCAAATCATAGCCTCCGGAGTTGGAGTTGTCAAAGTTGTTAAAAGGTCTCCGTTCACAAGATTCTGGGTCGTCAGATCGTCGGTTGCCCCACAACTTTTATATATGTTGTATTACTCCATTTTTCTTTTACTTATTGTCCTGTATAACCATGATCTCTCTGTTTATTTTCATACTCGTTGGCTATTTCTGTACACACTTTTGTTACGGTAGTTACAAAATACATGCTAGCATCTTCACCAAAGTATTGGTAATATTTATTTCGTGCTGTATCAAAATAAAAATATACTTGGAATCCATAGGAAAATGACATTTGCTCTGTTATTTTAATTGTCTTTGTACCTTTCTTTTGATTAGATTCTTCATTATACGATTCAAAATTGGCTATTTTTCAATAGGATAGTTTCATTTGTTTAGCTATACTTCCAAATTCAATTGTAGATCCTGGCTCTGGCATAATGATGTCAGGATCTTCACAAGTTTTTTTTTTTTTATTATTATGTTTTTCAAATTTTTCTTGTTCATTAAAGCGTCTTCCACAGAATGTATATAGATGAATTTTATGCCCATTTTTAGTTATTTGAGATGCAAATAATCTACTTAAATCTTTAATTAAACATAAAGATTATCAAAATAGAATAAATTAATCACATGTATAGCATTTTTTCCATTGATATTAGTTTCAGGAATATGAGCTCTAACCACTCTTTTTCTTATTTCAAATAAACAAATTTTAATATTATATTTGTTTTCAAGTTTATAAATATCTTGAATATCCATAGGAAAATTAGTAATCCCTTCAAAGTTTAACTCATTTTCATGTTTTTGATAGTTTGATAGTCTGTCTACATGATTTTTAGCTGGATGAAGATGAGCGAGTATTTACCAAAGAAATTATTAACTATCATTATTTTTTATATTTATGCAACCTTTTTTATGTTTTACAAAAGCAGGTAGTTCTTTATAAGTACCTCCCATATAATTTGGTAATCTTGTCATTCTATAATTTATTCCATCGACTCTTTCAAAATGTAGGCCTGATCTAGGTGTATTCTCTATGACTAATGTATGTATAGTCCTATTATAACTATTTAGATGGCTTTGTTTGGTGTCACTATCATGGGCAGTGCAATAGTGCTGCCTAAGTAAATAACGATGTTGGCACAATGTATTATTTTATTATTATTATATTTTTCTTGGTCTTAGACCAGGGCATTTCATATCGGAGAAGTTGTCGTAGAAACTTCGAAAAGGGCTCATTCCAATGGAAATTGGAGTGCCTTGTGCCCTTTTTAATAGTCAAAAGTGATTAGAAGGCAACTAACACCCCTTCCACGCCCGCCATTTCCCCAAACACATCCAATCAAAATTTTTCGATAGCTATTTTGTTCAGCATAGTTGATTTTCAGATAGAAATTATGTTTTTGAGGAGGACACTCCCCCAAAGCCCTCAGGGCAAGGGTTGTAAGTTATGCCCAGGGGACATACAAGGTTTCTATAAAAAACGTTGTCGTAGAAAGTTCAAAAAGGGCTCGCTCGATTGGAAATTCAAAGGGCTAGTGCCCTTTTAAATAGTCAAAAGTGGTTGAAGGGCAACCTTTTCCCCAAACACATCCAATCAAAATTTTGAGATAGCCGTTTTGTTCAACGTAGTTGAACGCTCTGTAAATTAGGTCTTTGAGGATTACAACCCCGCCCCCCTCCACAGCCCTCAGGGCAAGGGTTGTAAGTTATGCCCTGGGGGCATATAAGGTTTTTCTATAGAAAGCGTTGTTGTAGAAACTTCAAAAAGGGCTCATTTGATTGAAAATTGAAATGGCTAGTGCCCTTTTTAATAGTCGAAAGCGATTGGAAGACAACTATCACCCCTTCCACGGCCACCGTTTATCCAAATGCATTGAATCAAAATTTTAAGATAGCCATTTTGTTCAAAGTAGTTGAAAGGTCCAGAAATATTATCTAAGAGGATGCCACTCCCCCCACAGGAATTAGGGTAAGGGTTTTAAGTTATGACCTGGGGGCATAAAAGGTTTTTATTGAAAGTTTTATCGTAGAAACTTAAAAAAGGGCTCATTCGATTGGAAATTCAAAGGGCTAGTGCCCTTTTTAACAGTCGAAACTGATTTGAGGGCAACTAACCCCCCTCTAACACGCACCTTTTCCCCAAACACATCCAATCACAATTTGTAGATAGTCATTTTGTTCAACGTAGTTAAAAGTTTTAGAAATTATGTCTTTGAGGATGATAACCCCCTCAGAGCCCTCAGGGCAAGGGTTTTAAGATATGCCCTATGGGCATATAAGGTTTTCGTAGATATTGATGCTGTAGAAACTTCAAAAAGGGGTCGTTCGATTGGGAATTAGAAGGACCTTTGCCCTTTTTAATATTTAAAAGTGATTGGAGAATAACTATCACCCCTCTCACACCCACCATTTCCCCAAATACATCCAATCAAAATTTTTATTGTAAGTTATGCGCTGGGGGCATATAAGATTTTTTTATACAAAGTGTTGTCGTAGAAACTTCAAAAGGAAATCATTCCATTAGAAATTGAAACGGCTAGTGCCCTTTTTAATACTCGAAAGGGATTGGATGGCAAGTAACCCCCCTCTCACGCCCACCATTTCCCCAAATACATCCAATCAAAATTTTGAGATAGCCATTTTGTTCAAAGTAGTTGAAAGGTCCGGAAACTATGTCTTTGAGGATGACACCCCACTCACAGTCCTCAGGTCAAGGGTTGTAAGTTATGCCCTGGGGCACATATGGCTTTTATAGAAAGCGTTGTCGTAGAAACTTCAAAAAGGGCTCATTTGATTGGAAATTGAAAGGGATAGTGCCTTTTTAATAGTCGGAAGTAATTGGAGGGCAAATAATCCTCCTCTCACGCCCACCATTTCCCCAAACACATCCAATCAAGGTTTTGAGATAGCAATTTTCTTCAACTTAGTTAAAAGTTCTGGAAATCAGGTCTTTGAGGATGATCCCCCCCCCACCCCCAGTAAGTTATGTCCTGGGGACATATAAGGTTTTAATTGAAAACATTGTCGTAGAAACTTCAAAAGGGCACATTCGATTGGAAATTGAAAGGGCTAGTGTCTTTTTTAATAGTTGAATGTGATTGGACAGTAACTAACGCCCCTCTCACCACCATTTTCCAAATCACATCCAATCAAAATTTTAGATAGCCATTTTGTTAAACGTAGTTGAAAATTCTGGAAATTAGGTTCTTGAGGATGACAACCCCTTCACAGCCCCAAGGGCAAGGGTTGTAATTTACGCCCTGGGGCATATAAGGTGTTTATAGAAAGTGTTGTTGTAGAAACTCAAAAAGGGCTCATTCGATTGGAAATTGAAAGGGCTAGTACTCTTTTTAATAGTCGAAAGTGATTGGAAGGCTTGATGTTTTTATAGTAAAGATCGATATGGGTGCAATGTATTATTATTTTTTCTTTTTTTTTTGTTCAGACCAGGGCACTTCGCATCAAAGGAGTTGTCTTAGAAACTTCGAAAAGGGTTCATTCCATTGAAAATAGAAAAGGCTAATGCCCTTTTTAATAGTCGAAAGTGATTGGAGGGCAACTAGTCCCCCTCCTATGCCCACCCTTCCATTTGCCCATTATGTTTACAAACTAAATGTTTAAAATGAAATCAAAATGTACTGTGTAAATGCTAATTCCCGATAAGACATCTCCGCAGTATCCCAAGAACGACAGAGGGTATTATGTTCAAACTTTCGGGGCTGCTTCTGCTCTTAAAATTTAACCAAATCTAAATAGCGTAAGTGTATCCAAGCTATCAAAAAAAGTAAATATATTTTTTTGCCAATGGTATCAAGTTTTCTATTTCAGGTGAACTAGAGGAGGTATGAAACTAAATTAAATACTTACTATTTGTGGCCAGAATTTTAAAAGGGTATATGTTGTTAAAAATTTCTGAAAATTTTTCTCTAGCATACAAATAGCAGGCCAAACCATAAAGTCTTAAAAAACGAAAAGATTAAAACAATTATTTTCTTTTTCCCTGAAAAGACTGTTTCAATATAAAACGAACAGAAATTAATTGAAAAAAACTTTTTCCACAAAATAAGTTTTTCGAAGAAAAGTAAAGAGCTCCATTAAACCAAAAATGAACAAAAATAAAATCATATAATCTACCAAGCGTGAAACTACCACAAATCAGCATCGATAAATAAATGAAACCCAAAACGAACACAAATTACAATAAATAACCGAGTCAAACTCAAAACGAGCAGAAATTAACATGAGTAGGGCTCAAAACCCCTATTCCTTCCCATGGCCAGAACATAATTTGCAATTTACTGAAAAAAATATAAATGAATGTTAATTGTCAGTTTAATATACATATACTGATATGTAGTAATCAAGATGTTAATATTATTTGATTTATTAAAGTTATAAAAGTAAAAACATTTTTTTTTCAGTAAAGTGCAAATTGATTTTAGTGCAGATTTGATTTTTGCTCATTTTTGGTTTAATTGAGTTCTTTACTTTTCTATGGAAAATTTATTTTGTGGAAACACTTTTTTAAATTAATTTTTATTAAAAATTCCAGGAATAGCTATGATAATGGAAAGGTTCGGGTTCTTCATTATCCTTCTGAGAATAAAATATTACACGTGTTGTAAACTGAACTCTGTAACTATCTCTTCGGCCATTCTCTAATCTATCGAATATTTGTATTATTATCGTGTTCTTCCTCTTCTTTAAACATATGCTCTGGGATATCTGGAACTTATCGTTTTTTTCTTAATTATAAATAAATTTGAAATATCAACATTCCGTTCTTTTTAACACTCTCTCTACCAGTTACATCTCGAATGAATTGTCGATTTTTATCAACATCCTTTATTACTTTTTAGTTTATTCTTCACTTTATTATAATTCCCTGCATATGAAATCTGTTTTCATTTCAAAAAAATTTAAGTTCAATAGTATCTTTATTTCTCATAGTGTTAAACTGATTTTGTAAATTTGAAATGGTTTTATTCTTTTCTATTATTTCAATTTTCTAACCCTGTTTTTAAATCTGGAATAATATTAAATCCGTAGGGTTTCTTATCATCTCGATGCTTTGCATTACGCCCCAACTCAATTAGATTATCTTCAAATAATATTTTATTATTAAGATGATTATATATTTTATTTATTAGTAAATCTTTTCTACCAACAGCTTTTATATCAAATAGTTTCGCTGCTGCGCGTGATTAATGAATTGTGCAACGCGATAGTTTATTTTTAATTTTGACAAATGTTGATTTTCGTTGTAAACAACTTTTAATCCCTTCTACAGTATCTGCCATGTATTTGGAGCTGATTTTAGTCAGCAAAATTCCAAATCTTAAAAATAGTCAATCCTGAGGAATTTTATTGCTTTCTATTTACTATTCTTGAGACTTTCTTGGGAACGTGGAAATCTGTTAGTGTTTATTAATATGTTTCATAATTTAAATTTGTTCAATAATTAAAATTTGTCATAAAGGAAAACGTTCAAGTATTTATTAAGAGTCATGAATTTCATTGATTCTCATCTAAAAGTGAATCGAAAGGTCAAATTGTTGAACGGTTCAATAGAACAATCAAAGAGAAACTATGGAAATATTTTACTCATAACAACACGAAACGTTGGACAGATGTATTATCCTTTTTCGTTAACAATTATAACAATTCTTATCATCCATCAAAATGAAACCAATAGAAGCGAGTAAAAATGGAAATAAAAACAAGGCGTGCACTAATTTATTTCCTGATGTCTAAACTCAAAAATCATCTATAAACATATTCAACGTTGGTGATTTGATTTGAATTAATAAAAGTAAGGGTGTTTTTGATAAAGGCTATCTTCCAAATTATACAACAGAGATGTTTCAAATTGCTAAAGTCAAACTTACAACCCCTATAACGTATGAACTGTTGGATAAAACTGGTGAGCTCATTACTGGTAGTTTTTATGAAAAAGAACTCTCGAAAGATATTCCAAAAACTTTCATTCTATAAATGGATACTATAAAGCTGAATAAGTTATTAGCTAGTATAGGGAAAATTAGAGAACTACAAAGAAATATAATCCAAGAACGTTCCTTAGAGCAAGCTGGATAAATTACATGAAAATGAAATTAATTTAAAAAGACGATGTCAACGACTGGATCAATTTTTAAGCAACGCACTAAGTTTTCAAGCTCCCTCAAGTCAAGCTGTTTTACCCCTGAATAACCAAATTTCATTGCTAATGTCGATTCTGAGATCGATAAAGAACTTTAAGAGAAACCAATAAGTTGTATGATCTTAAGGGATCCTATTTTGAAATGCTTAGTTATTATTTAGAAAATTATCAATATTTAACAGAAGCAATAGATCAATCAGGAACACGTAATCAAAGATATCAACATCACAACAGCATCACAACAGCAACCTTATAAGAAAATCGAAATATATTTTCTTGTGATTATTATCGCTTCTAATCAGCAGTTGTACCAAACCTATCCTGCTCAAGTCATTCTCAGGGCTATACTGTGGTGTTTATCCTCCCCATAGTATAGTGCAGACGGTTTGATATCATCTATTTTCCCTTCTTGTTTTAGTTTTATATTTGTGTTTAAAGCTTTTTCCAATAGGCAATGTTTAGAAGTCCTCCAAAAAAAAACGTCCCCCCAGATCTCAAATCAAATTCCATAGTGAAAGATACCCATCCTGGCTGGTCAAGCACATTATCTGAAAGTTCTAATGATAGCTCCAATTCGGAGAATAGAACAATGATAACTGTAGGTCCTAATGCAACCATAAATGATGATAATGGGTTTCAAGAGGTCCTCTCTAGAAGCTCTAAAAAAAGGAAAAAAATCTCCCCAATTAAAAGCATTTCCCCTCTCCCTGCCCAAGATCCTCCCTCCAAAAACTTAGGAATTTACCTTAAAATTACTCCCACTACCCTCTTTGAAATAAAAAGGATCACTACAATAAGAGTTACAATTTTTAAATTGCTAAAATCAATGTTCTCTCTTAACATTAACCGTGATGGATCTCTGCTAATAGCTGTAGAAGATCAAAAATCAGCAGATACAATAATTAACCTTAAATCCCTTCTGAATATCCCAATTATTGCATCTAATTGGAACCCAAAACAATCACCAACAAAAATTGTAGTTTATAATGTTCCCCCAGAGATATCTACTCAGGAGTTAAAAGAAGGCCTCTCAGATAGGGCTGGAAACACAATCCCAGTTGAGGATGTTACCCAACTTGGAAAACCTAACTCTACTGGCCTAAAAACTAGTAGATCCTTCTTATTCACACTAAAGGATAAAATTGATATCTCAGAAAAATTATTCCTATTTGGGCAAATCAAACCACACAAGGAATACAAACCTAAGCCTATTCAGTGTCAGAAGTGTTTCAAACTGGGACACACGACAAACAAATGCAATGAAATTCTCTAAGAGTGTAGTAATTGTAAATCTTTCCATCCTAAAGAGCTGACAACTTGCAAAAACACCCAGCCTACATGCACCAATTGCAAAGGCCCACATGAATCTACAAATAAATCATTATGCCCTGCATACAAGAAAAGAGCTCTAACACTCCAAATATCAACAGAGAAGGCCATCCCATACCCCTTTGCAGCAATGGAAGCAAATGCTGCCCAACAATACCAAATAAAGCCTGTAATGAAACCAACCAAAACCCCCAAGTCAAATGCCCCAAATGCATCAAGCACCCCATATAAAACAATATCTTCTAAGCCCCCTAGCTCAAATCCCTATCAGAAGGAATCACCAAGCCAGCAAGCCTCGTTTTCCGGTGAGATGAGGCCAGCCTGGCCCTCCCTCCCAAGAAGAAACAAACCAGAAACACTACCAGGAATCAATCCCTTAACCAACAAACAGGATGCACTACCAAAAATGCAATCCCCAAATATATGCTTATTCATTCTAAACTGTAATGCAGTTCAGGCCATGAACATACATCAACTACAGAAAACAAAAATTATTGCAGAATTGGCAAAAATCTACATCCCAGATGATATGCTCATTCAAGCAAAAAAAGATCTTGCTTTACTTTTAACAAAGCTGAACATTGATACACAGTCATATGAAGAATAAATCAACAACACAACATTTATCAATACTCCAATGGAATGTAAGATCACTCACAGAAAATAAGCTAAATGAACTAATATCATTTATGAATAATAATTCCATTAATATTGCTTGCCTCCAGGAAACTCATTTAACCCAAAATCAACAAATTAAGTCTCTGGGATATACTATCCTGAGAAAGGATAGATCTTCAGAGAGAAAAGGAGGTGGTGTAGCTTTATTAGTTAATAATAATATAAAATTTTGTGGCATCAATTTTCCAGATTTTGAAAATGATGTTAATGTAATTGGTATAAGTGTTTGGCTGAATAATTTAAAAACCTAAATAATAAGCTTTTATAACCCTAATGGCCAAACTACAGATGCCAAGGATTTCTTTAATTATATAAATAATTCTAATATGTTAAAAAATATCATTATTTGTGGTGATTTCAATGCCCACAGCCTTTTGTGGGGGAATAAACCAGCAAGTAAAGCTGGTAAATTTATTGAGCATATGACTTCAAATAATAATGAATTAGCTGTTGCTACCCCTCCAAACCTGAATACATATTTTAACCCCAAAAGTGGCAAATTCTCCACAATTGACCTACAAATTGTGTCTTTAAATTTTTTGAACAAAATTTACATAAATAAAATTGATAGTCTATGTACAGACCACTTTGCTATAGTTTGCTCCCTAAATGAACCTGCTGAAACTTCATCTCATACCTCCAAATATATCAACACTAAAGTAAATTGGTCTATTTTCCAAAATAAGCTAAATGATGAAATTACAAGTTTCACCCAAAGTTCATGCATTTCTAACACAACAGTTGACACACATGCTGAAGCCTTGACATCTTTACTAATAAATACAGCTAATCATGCTATCCCCAGGACAACACCTAAGAAAACATTCCCTAAACAAATTCCTAAAGCATGGTGGACAAATGAGTGCCTAAATAAATGGAGGATAAAAAAGGCAGCTAGGACAGAATTCATAAAAAAACCAACACCTACTACATATTTAAAAAAATTACAAGCAGAATCTAATCTAAAAAGGATTATAATAGATGCTAAATATAAATACTGGAATAATTTTGCAAATAATCTCTCCAGAGAAACGCATGAGCCAATTATACATAAAGTCATAGGCCACATATGTGGGAAAAAGACTTCTCCCAACCCACTCCTGTATGAGCTTATACATAATAATACCCATTATGACAATGATATTGAAAAGGTTAACCTATTTGCAACTCTTTTTGTTAATAAGCTAACATCAAATAATCAAAGCAAACTGTCCACAATTCCTATGAACCCTAGTTACCAACCACGCCCAGGATCCGAGTACATAACTAATCCATTTTCAATCCAGGAATTGAATAATGCAATACATCATATTAGGTCCAAAACTAGCAGCAGCTATGACAATATACACCCCACATGGATAAAGAATCTCACACCTTCATACAAACAAGAACTGCCAAATTGTTATAATCATGCTTGGGCATCTTCTAGGTTCCCCAATATATGGAAATGTTCGTCCCTCCTACCAATCCTAAAGAAAAATAAACCAAAAGATAACCCTGAGTCTTATAGGCCCATAATGATTACACCTGTGATGGGGAAAATAATGGAGAAAATGATTTATCACAGACTCCTCTGGTTTGTTGAGAAAAATAACATGATCCCACACACTCAAACTGGATTCAGGAAATACCACTCCTCAACAGATGCTTTCATTATGCTAACAAATGCAATAGAGTGAATCGGTGAAAGTCCGACACCTTAACATGTTTTTTTTTGTTAAATTGACTCTCAAGATTTTTTTTTATGAGTATCTCATATCATCTTCTATCAACCTTTTTTTTACAACAGTTTCCCATATTATTCACTTTCTGATTTTCCCATATACTGTGCTTGTAGCCCATCACCAGGTCTCAAAGTTGGTGCAGTCCGCTATGTTGGACTTACCCCAGCTTTGGGGGAAGTGCAACATATCCTACTAGCTTTTTTCAACAATATGTCAAAAATAATATGACTTCACCATCTTAAAGGGCATCGAGGAATCACTATAAGTCCATAAGCAAACAATTTTTATGTCAAACTGACTGGCATCAAAAGGCCAGACCATACTTTTTTCTGCTGCTGTGGGGTAACTCCGACAGTGTCGGACTTACCCAACAGATAAACGTTACATGTATCATAGCCGAGGTGCACAAATCACTGAATGTAAATGATTGCTTGTATTTTAAAAAAGAAAAACATATCACACAAAATATGGTTTGACTCCAGATACAAAAAGTTACTCATATATGTTGTAGCTTACGTGTATGGGCATAAAACAAAGATCTACTGACGCTTGCTAGTAACTGCCTTGTACGATACAATAACCTGACGGATTTGGGGTATTTCAAATGGTCCGGTTTTCCCACTAAGTTTACTGGTCCTGCTTAATGTATTTGTCATCTACAGTATCGAAATCGTCTTTCTTTGGCCAATTGAAAGAGTAGGTGGCAAGGCTCAAGCAGTGAAGAAACTTGAGCTTAACTTTTCCCTCGTCAGGAAAGTCTAAAACCCTTCCTATGTAACCTTGTTCGTCATTCCTTGCATCGTATCTAACTGCATAGTACTCATTTAGCTTGGGAACAATCTTTTGCTTACTGGGTGTCTCCTTGTCATCGCTGTCACTTTCTTGAATAGTATCTTGAATACTCTGATCATTCTCATCAGAGCCAAGTTCAAGGCTGATGTCTGATTCGCTATCACCCGTATCTCTATTGGCTTCCCTCTTAGGAAAATTTTTTTTTTCGATTTTATACCCTTCCCATCTGAACTTTTCTTCTTCCCTTTGCCATTTGCTTTCAGATTTTCTTCCCTCTTAAGCACCTCTAGATGTTCTTTTGATGTTATCACTTCTGCCTCTCTTGCAATTTTCTTCCGTTTTTCTATTCCTGAAACTGATGGTAGGTCGGGCCGCTTGATTGAGTGAAGAAGAATCTTTTCAAAAGTTTTTGATTGGTTGCCAAGCAACTTCTTTGGACTAAAGGTAACAGAAAAGGTAATTTTTTCTAGTTCAGTGTTGACAGTGGTTGTGACTTTAGATGTGCCTGAATTTTTCTCCTGCTCCTTTTTCATTTGTGCATAGCGTCTCAACTTGGTAGGTTCAAACTTGGTTTGGTCAATTACGGATGGGTTTGCTCTCATTGGAACACTCAGGTCAAAGATTCCAGTTGCTTTGAACGACTTTTCAATCAGACTAGGAGTGAAATAGGTATCCCATACCTTTGATAAGAGACATACAAAATCCTTCTTTGACAGAATGTTGCCAGGGTGCTCCCTCTGCCATTTCGAGAGATTCTGATCATAAGACACTTTCATTCCCTTGAAAACCACTTTATCGAGAGGTTGAAGCATGTGGAGGTAGCTTGAGAATTGTCACGTTAATTTCGTTTGCAAGTTTTGCAAGAGCAAGAGAAAGCTTTGCAAGTTTTGCAAGAGCATGTTTGCCATGTCCATCTAAGATGAGAAGTGCCTTTCCCTTTACATGAGGAAGAAACTGGAATTCAAACCAGTTCATAAAGAGATCAGACGTCATCCACTCTTTATTGGTAGATGAGTAAGATGCACCAGGGTAAGCTACATCTACAGGTATCCATGAGGTCCAGGTATTCTTTGCAGAGAAAACTATTAAAGGTGTGAATTTTTCTCCGTTTGCACTGATACAAACCAAGGCAGTTGTATTTTCACGTCCATTACCACCTGTTCTACGAGTGGCTGGTGAGCCTTTGGCTCCAGCAACTTTCGTGTTGCCAGGATCCCTGTTGAAAGATGTCTCATCCAAATTGAACCAGCACTGGGGCTTGTCAAGAATATCCATCGCCGTGGCAGTTTCATACAACAGCTCATAAAAACCATAACATTATGAAGGGGTCAGATTGCTGCAAAAGTCTTTTGTTTTCTAACCTTTCTGGTTTCTTTAGTGAAATTTTGTTTCGGCACTTGAACCCCACCCACCAGTCATGACCAGGTCGGTTGTCCTTAAATCTTGTTTGAACTTTGTTCTTGATGAGATATTCTTGGACTTGGTCAAAAAATTCCTGCTTGCTGAGTTCTATGCCCCACTTTTCAAAGTATTCGGAGACCCTGAGCCATATCCTTTTCTATTTCAGCAGGAATTTCTTGACTCCTCCCTCCACCACAAACTGTTTTTTTGACTTTTGTCTTCTTCATAAGATGGTCATGCAAGGTAGTGCGCGGTATTTGAAATACTTTCGAAGCCTGTAGCATAGACATTCTCTTTGAAGATATCTCTGCTAGCGCGTTTTGTAGCTGAGTTGCATCATATTTTCCTCCAACCCCGCGTTGTGTTTTCCGAACATAATTTCTAGGCATCTAGAAAAGACAAAGGAATTATGAATGAATGGATGAATTTATTCGAAGGGGAATTATGAATGAATTGATGAATGTATTCGAAAACCTGTCACAAGCAGGTGTGCAAAAAATTCCAAAACAGCCAGTAGCAGAATTTCAAAAGCTGCCAACACTTTAGCAGCAAAATCCGTGATTTGACTGCTTTTCTTTGAGCAAGAAGTATTTCTATAGGTAAAATTTTCAGAAAAGTAACAAATGTAACTTAGTATAGCTTGCGGTTAGAAATATCAATAGTTTTCTTAATCATATTTAATCATATTAAAGTACTGTCTCATATTTACTCTAATACTGCTAATGGTGTATAGTATTCAAAGTCTCAAGTATACAGTATATAGCTTACTGCTGGTAGTTTATGGATTGAGTTGTACACTCCAATGATATTGGTATTATAAAAATAATACACACCCAACTGCATTCTTAATATTCATTGATCACTGTACTACAACTATAAAAAGGTCAGTATACCTTTACTAGCATAGGAAGAAAGGTCAGTAATTCAGTAATCTATGTCTGGTTTTGATGTGTAGTAAATAATTGAGACATAAACTTTTGAAAATAGTGAAAAAATTATTTCAAGTCAAGTGAAAGTAATAGTTACTAGGGGTGGATTGTCGTCAGTGATAAATCACTAGGGGTGGCAACCCTGAAAGAAAGGGGATTTTTGGGGAACCGATTTTGAGAATGTTTATGAGAAGACAGATTTTGGGGGGAATTCCCAAAAATTTGGGGATAGTGGAAGCACTGGTATTTTTGAAAAAAAAATGCCAACAGATTTTACTAGGCCATGAAAACTGTCCACTAGCATTGCTACTATGCTATCCCACTTTTTGCACGGCGGAGCACGACTTGTGTTTTGACACCTTTTCTTTGAGCAAAAATTATTTTATATGTAAAAAGGGTATTTTCAGACAAAATCTGCCAACAAATTTGATACATGCCAAGTAGCATTTCTACTTTGCTACACTTTTTGCACGGCAGGTCACAAGTAAAGGTTAAGACGAAAAAAAATTACAAGGGAGAAAGATAAACGAAAGCAGGCACAGAACTGCAATACATGAATGATCAACACAACACTACATTCCACTAAGTTAGTAAAGCCATCTAAGGATTGTTACTGGCTTCAACCTTTATTATCTAAAGCTTAGAATCTGTTCTACCATTTAAAATATCCATCTTTGGTAACATGGGGTAAGTCCGACACCCCAGCCGAACTTCCCCCGTAGGGGGTAAGACCGACATGTCGGACTTTCCCCAGATGGGCTTTATCGGGGGTAAGACCGACACCCCTCTTATCTGTTCAACTAATAACATTAGCTTGTTTTAAAAAATCAGGAAGATGCTCCTGGTCTTCAAGTTTCTAAGAAATGAAAAAAAAATTCTCCATCTCTCTTACTTTATAATTTGCATATGTTAAAGTAAAGTCAGTTACCTGTTTTCCTAAAAAAACGCCGTCCAAAAAACTTCAAAACCCTCTGAACAGAAGGCGTGCTAACTCTGCCAGAAGTTGATGGCACTGTTGCCTACTGCTACTAATATGGAAGAAAATATGAAAGCCTCCCACAGATACAATGGACCATAGACAAATTGAAGGTCGGTATCGCACTTACCCGACTGTCGGACTTTCCCTGATTCACCCTAAATGAATCTGTCTCAAAAAATAATATCCTAGTGGCAGCTTTCCTAGATTTTGAAGGAGCATATGACAATGTGAACCACCAAATCCTTTTAAATAAACTTGCAAACCTTGGAGTACCTCCTAAGCTAGTATCCTTTATTAAATCCTTCATAGAAGTGCGAAATTTTATTGTTTGTGTTGGTTCAGCCTCTTCACCCCAAAAGACAATATCCAAAGGCCTACCTCAGGGAGCAGTCCTCAGTTGCCTCCTATTTGCCCTATATCTCTGGGACATGAACCTACCCCACACGAATCTCTAATATGCTGATGATCTGGTGCTAATGTCATCTGGCAACACCTTTCAGATAGCACAGTCAAATCTGCAAAAGTCCCTTTTCCAGTTTGAAAAATTCTCTCAACATTCAGATTTACCCATTGCACCCACCAAGTCAAAAATAATCCAATTTCACCGGAAGCGAAACCATGTTAATGCAAAACTAACTAAATAAAACAACTATTCCAGAAGATAATAATATTAATTACCTAGGTCTCATGCTTGACCAAAAACTTAATTTCCACCTCCACATTTCAAACACAATAAAAAAATGCTATAGAAAAGCAAATATACTAAAAAGACTTCTTTCCACACCCTGGGAATGTAAGGAGAAAACCTTACTCCAGTTTTATAAATCACATATAAGACCCCATATTGACTATGGGCTCATTGTCTATGGTGCATGTGCAAAGACCCAGATGCAAAAAATTGAAACAACACAAAATGATATAATACGTCTCATATTTGGTCTTAGGAAACCCACAAGCACCAAGTTTCTGCTTATGGAGAGTGGATTAACAACAATAAGGGAGAGACGTAGCTTTCTCTTGATAAAACATCTTACAAAAATTGAATCAAATAGCTCACACACATTACATAATTGGTTAAGAAATCCAGCCATGTATAGAGGTATTGCAGATGAGTATGCCAATATTCAAAAGAAGTTCCCTGTACCAGCAAAGTCTATTGCACCTACTTTCCCCCAATCCCCTCCATGGAATTGGTCATTTCCCATAATAAATACTGAATTTTCAAAATGGAATAAAGATTTAACCCCCATTGCTTTTGTTCAGAAAAAATTTGCAGAACTCAATACAATTACCTATAAAAATCACTTCCAAATATTTGTTGATGGGTCAAAAATGAATGAGAAGGTTGCAAGTGGTGTTTTTCTTCCTCACCTGAAAATTGCAATGGGCGAGAGATTATTTAATAATTTATCTATAATGTCTGCTGAGTTAAATGCCATAATCATGGCATTAGAACACCTTAAGCAAAACCAATCTTTGATTGAAAATTCGAATAATATTATCTATTCCGACTCTTTATCAAGCCTTGAGTTGCTGGCCTCAGCTCCACAATATAAGTTGGACATTGACACTTATCATTGTCTCAGTATTATTGATAATCTTGCTTCAAGTGGCATAAAAACTTACTTTCAGTACATTCCTAGCCACTCTGGCATAAGTTGTAATCATCAGGTTGATGAAATAGCAAAAAATGCTATAAATATTGACCAGCCAAGTGGGAGACCAATCCCAATTAGAGATATTTACCGATGGAGGCTATCAGATATTAATTTTAATAAGATTAATCCTATCCTTTCCCCCTTTCCCAATAAGTATCTTTCTAAAATTTATCATAGAATTCGTTCTGGAACAAATGGACTAAATTTCCTTGCATTCTCATATAAGCTTTCTAATTCAAGTGGTTCAATTCCCCTGTCCCCTCTTTGCAGGCATTGTAATATGAATAATGAAACATTTGACCATTGCCTATTTGAATGTAATATGCTGACGTCTGCACAACATACCTTGCTTTCTAAACTGTTAAAATACTTCAAACACCACAAAATCCTACTATCAGCCAAGAGCTTAGCCAACTATACCTGCACACAGAGCATAGAAATTGACATCTATCATCTTATATTTGAACTCCTAGAGTCGAAAGATCTGCTGAAAGATATCTGAATATATCTAATAAACATGAGGCAATCAAGCCAGTAGCTCTGTAGCCCACAGAGTGAAGCAAAAGGAAAAGGGCTAAATAGTTTTACTGAAAAGCCCGCCTGCTGTTAAATAGAAGAAGAAGGAAGAAAGATATGGAAGAATGATGAAAGGTTGGAAATCTAGTGAATTAGAAAAAAGTCTCAGTTTGTAAAAATTTTCAGAAGAAAGTTAAAAGCTATTAAAGATAACTTTGATGTTATACGACCTCAGCAAGGAACTGGGATTTACATGAAAATACTTTGCTAATAAGTGGTTTTGATTATTATTAGTGGTAACAAAGGTGAAATTGAACGGTCTTATAACAGTAATCTGATGACATTACATCGAAACTCAGATTATGAAATAGCTCAATGTACGGTATGGTGTTTATGGTATAACATTAGTAATCAATTTAGAAATAATACGTTTGAATATAGGGGAAAAATAAGGATGAATAGATAAACGTTGCTAAACCCAATGGGTTGTATGATGAAGAGGGTTTAAATTATTTCCTAACTCATCATTTCAATTCATCTCTAGATCGGTACTCAATCAGTATATCATCCAATCTAGCTACAATGAAATCTGTTATTATTTTGAAAGATAATTATAAACTTCGGTTTAATAGCGATCTAAGTTTTATTTTAGGACTTGAAAATGGAGTTGAACTAAGTAGTAAATATAATGAAGGTACTAAATTCCCTAATATTACAAGAAATGTTGATAAAATACATATTCACTGTTCATTAGTGGATAGTTCAGTTGTGAATGGGAATCCAACCTCCGATGCGATCTGGAGTTTTGCTCCAAAACCAGAACCTGGAACGCTACTCTGTGAGATTTCTAAAGATACGCAATATCTTCCAATCAATCGAAAGGAATATATAAACGCACTAAAAATGGTTATAACTGATCAATTGGGTAGGCTAATTAACCTGATTGGAGAGGATAATAATAATAATAATTTATTATAAGCCAAAAAACAGGATATGGAATATAGTTTGAATTTGTAAGAAGCTTAATGAAATTGTTTAATAGAATTTATCTATAATAAAAAATGATCAATAAGGAACAATTATTGTATACAATACAGTATGGTAACGGGATTGATAGTCTCTTTAAAAATATTGTCAATTATCAATTATTCAAGACGTCAAAAAAAAAATATAAAAGATAAAGCTCGTTCCATGTGTAACACTATGGTTAAACCTCGACTGGAATTATTTAAAAATAGAGCGATTGCATATGGAAAGAATGGATAGATTATAATCAAAGAGAGTTAAATGATGTGAGATCTCTAAAAGTTATAGTTTCAAATAACAAGAGATATTTTAATAAACATCTTGATGAATAGAGGAAAGGCTTATTGGATGCAATGATTTTAGGGCTGGGACTTAAACTACATCCCCGGTGATGCTCTTGTTGACTCCCTCAGTGACAATCGAAGATCCACCTCCACTGTTTGAAAATATGTTAAAGTTTATTTAATAATGTCTTCCGTATATAAATGGCAGTGAATCAAGTTTTTTCTTCTTATTGGGATATATTTGAAAAGGCTATTATTGATGATTCTACAACCAAATATGAATATTCAGAAATTAGAGAAAACAACGTGAATGTATCTCAATAAGCAAATTATAGTTTCCTTTTAAAAGATGTGGAATCTTGAATTCTACCAAGTGATAGTTACCTTTATGCAAAAATAAAATAACACTATCGGATGGAACAAATATGCAAAATATTGACGAAGCTACTTTAATGGATTTAAATTGTTCCGAAATGCTGAATATATTATCAATGGAAAATGTATTGTTTATGTAGGTATAACGACTACTGTTAAAGATTTATTAGAATTTTCAGATAATTATAATCGAAGTGCAGCTACTAATATTTTTTGGTATGAAGATAAAACTCAATCCGTTGATTCCTTTAAAGCAGAAAATGAGTTTTCAAAGCATTTTTATACCTGTTGCACGTGGTTAGTAACTATTTACCATTGTCACGATTATTTGAATTTTGTCAAGATATTAATCTCGTTTTTAGAGGCATTAAACATCAAACTGTATTAAAAAGAAAGGATTTTTCCAATATCATTATAAAACCTGGAGCTCAAAATTTTAAAGTAGATGTAATGCATTTATTATGGATGTTACCAGTACTACATCCCAGTTTACCCATAGCGACTCAATTTTCTAATTGAGTCAGATTAACGCCAAATTAACGAAAAAGGCAGAACAATTAAAAGCTGCATTAGTAAAGGGCGGCTCATTTGAATTAAGATGGGAAGCGTGTAATACCTATAAAAGTGATAATAAAACGGATAAAGAATTAACAAGCAGAGTAGTCAGTGAACACTATAACACAACTAAAATTGTTGTTGTGTTACAGAAATCTGAAAAAGATACCAGTTATACGGAAAATAACATGGTATTTGACTATATGAACACTAATAGAATTGAAGTGAGAGTAAATGGATACAAAAATCCACAAGAATATTTTAAATGTGACTTCAGTAATGATAATGAAGATTATTCTAACGCTTATCAACGATTTTTACACTTAGGATACAAACATAAAAATGTTGATAGTGGAACAATTGTTTGTTACAGTGAATTTAAAACAGTATCTCTCTATTTTGTTTGATTTTAAAAGCATTAATCGAATATTTATCGAAGTGGATCAACTGCTGATATAGAAATTAGTAGATCAAGTACCTGCTAATCCATACAATATTTACTGTGTTATATTTTCAGAAAGAAAAGCAATCATGGAAGTTATTGATAGTAAATTATATGTTAATATATAGATTATTTTCAGTTTGGATATTTTTTTTTAATAAAATAGTTTACTAATAAATGGAGAAACTTTTAAGCGAAATGAAAATGGAAAATAAATACAATCGAACTATTAAAAAAGAAAACTCGGATCTAGGAATTGTATAAACAATCAAAGGAATAAAACGTGTAAACACTAAACAAGGAAATAAACTCTTTATCATTGTTGATTCTAAAGGTGAAATGGTTGACCTATTTGCACCTAAGCGTTTTGATTGGATAATCTAGGTGGTTCATAATCGGCAATTACTATACTATTACGGGCATGGGGGGCTAGTCGCCCTCCGATCTCTTTTAAATCTGAAAAAAATGAGCTAGATCTTTTAATTTCCAATCAAATCAGCCCTCTCTTAAGTTTCTACGAGCTTCCCTTCTACAAGATTCATTGATGCTCCCTGGGCATATCTTAGAACGCCTTCCCCCGGGCCCTGGGAGAGAGGGGTTGTGTCGACACCATTTTTTTGTTATATGATCTTTGAGCTTTTAACAAATGGCTATATCAAAATTTTATCGGATGTATTTGGGGGAAAACGGCGTGGGGGGAGCTAGTTGCCTTGGTCACTTTTGACTCTTAAAAAGGGTACTAGGACTCCCAATTTCCAATCGAACGAGCCCCCTTTGAAGTTTATACGACGAACCTTTCCATATGAAGTTCCTCTGGGTGAAAAAAGTAGTAAATAAATAAATAATAAAACATTGGAGCCGCATAGCCTTTACTATAGGCAACGCTATAGCGTTGCCTCTGACTCTACTATCTTTATTTTAATCTTTTTGGTCTTTAGTAAGTCCTTAAGGATGTAAAAGTAAATGGAAGGTTTAAGTTCATACTTCCTACTAATAAATATCGGAAACTCCATATCAAGATCACGCCTCCCTCTCCTTCAAAGTACGAATAGCCAGAGTTACTAGTATGTAAAGAACACTATAATTTTGAACATTTTTTGGATTGTTTGAAGGTTTCCTATGGTTCATTTTTATTACGGTAACTGTTTAGCCGCAGCTATAATGAGAGGCTTTAGTTCCATTCTGAATACAAAAATCCCTTGATTTTCCACTTATTTGCTTAGCTAACGTAACTTTAAATCAGATGCTATTTTATCTAAATTTCGATGGTGATTTATGTTATTTAGTTTGATTAGGGTAACTATTTAGCCTTAGCTATAACAAGTTCAATTCTTAATAGAGAATATATCGTACATCATGGGGTCTTGACAGTATAAATAAATTTTTCTAGAATCAAATCAAATTATTTCTTATCCTTTATCTCAGAATTCCAAATGCGAAGCAAAAACAATAGCCCTCAAGCCACGAGTGTTTTCTTTTTTCCAAGAAAAAAGGTTAGAAAAAATAATCTAGAGGGGAAACTTTCATCAATAAAATACAAGGAAGAAATTTTTTCAAGAATTTGGTAACAAGGGAGAAGATAAGAATCTTACACAAGACATTACCGACAATAAAATTTATGATAGGTCAGGCTAAGCCAAAAAAAAGAAAAATTAACACAAAAGTTTTTTGCAGCTGACAAGGAACATGTAAAATATTTGGTGACTGTAACAAACCTAAGAAATACACCAGGGTTGCCACCGTCAGTAGGATTTTACTAGATCTAGTAAAAAAAATCTATTAAATTTAGAGGATCTAGTAAATTTTCCCGAAATATAGTAAAAACTAGTAAAAAGTTTATAGTAAACAAAACTTTTTTTATTTTCCATGAATTCAGGGGAAAAAATTATCGTAAACATATGACTATTTCCAATTTTTGCTTGTCTGTTTTACAATTTTGCTTGTCTGTCTCAGAGACAGACAAGTAGTCACCTATTTTCATAAACAGACGCTTCACTTCCGGCGTCTAAAGGTCGACAAAATCAGCTTTCTGCGTATCAAATCTTACCAAATAAAAATGAAGCTATAATGACACTTGGATTTGTGATGATCGGGAATCTATTGGAATCAAAACAAAAGCCAAAATCTCCTC
>JAQQPU010009548.1:0-15516 GCA_029168905.1 Artemia sp. Kazakhstan ARC1039
TAAAAAGGGAAATAGCCCTTTGAATTTCCAATCGAATGAGCCTTTTTTGAAGTTTCTACGACAACGCTTTCTTTAAAAACCTCATATACCCCCAGGGTATAACTTACGACCCTTGCCCTGAGGGCTGTGGAGGAGTTCCCTCCTCCAAAACATAATTTCTATCTGGAAATCAGCTACGCTGAACAAAATTGCTATCTCAAAATGTTGATTGGATGTGTTTGGGGAAATGGTGGGCGTGGAAGGAGGATTAGTTACCTTCAATTATTTTTGACTATTAAGAATGACACTAGCCATTCCAATTTCCAATCGAATGAACCCTTTTTGAAGTTTCTACGACAACTCCTTCGATACGAAGTGCCCTGGTATGGAAGAAAAAAACTAATGCATTGTGCCAATATCGTTCTTTACTTAGGCAGCGCGATTGCGCTGCCTATGATCATTAGGTGAATTTATGCTTTCATTTACATGTTTAGGTGAATTTATACGCGCCACTAGTCTTCAGGACAAAGAGAAGTATTTTTTCATACCAATTTATTTTAAAATATTACATCCATATGAATTTTGTTCACGGAACTAATTACACTTTCCCCTTTATGTGTATATTTCCACATATAGCAGATTTTTAGACTTTAAAGACAAAACGGGATCAAAAATGGATGGAATTCACAAAATTTTTGCCTTTGGAATCAATTATAGTTCAAACTCTTAGCATATATTTCCGCTTACTACAGAGTATTAGGTGAAAAGTGTAAGTCTTTTATTTTCAGGCATGTGAATTTTTGAAGATTGTCCAGCCCCCTCTCTCAGTCTTAGGTATTTGATTGGCTTGGGAATGACCTCAACAGAAGACCCATACAGGTTTAAATTAACTAAGCTCAAGTCAACTGCGGCTGCCCATCATTTCCATTTTCCTCTTTAGTGTTTTTTTTATTTCTTATCACATGCATTCACCGCCATATAGCCTTGGCGCCATATAGCGGAGTTGATTTTCTGGAAATCAACAACCTTTTTTGAAGTTTCTACGACAACGCTTTCTATAAAAACCTTATATGCCCCCAGGGCATAACTTACAACCCTTGTCCTGAGGGCTGTAGGGGAGTGTCCTCCTCAAAAACATAATTTCTATCTGGAAATCAACTACGCTGAACAAAATGGCTATCTCAAAATTTTGATTGGACGTGTTTGGGGAAATGGTGGGTGTGGAAGGGGTGTTAGCTGCCTTTCAATCACTTTCGACTACTAAAAGGGGCACTAGTCATTCCAATTTTCAATCGAATGAGCCCCTTTCAAAGTTTCTGTGACAACTCCTTCGCCACGAAGTGCCCTGGTATGGAAAAATAAATAAATAAATAATAAATTTTGCCAAAATCGTTCTTTACTTAGGGAGCGCGATTGCGCTGCCTATGATAAAACTTTAGCGTAAAGACCAAAGCTATGAGAAGGAGACAGCCCCTTTTATATTTGGAACAATTTCTGTTCGTTTTAAGTTTTAATGTTGCTTTTTACTTTCAGTTAAAAAAACCTGTTTTTTATTTAATTTCTGAACATTTTTCAACTAATGGAGATTCGAATTTGGCTCATGGTACATGAGAAATTAAAACAAAATTTGCATATTAATTTCGACAGATTTATGCCGTATACGAAGGGATTGCCCCCTACCCAATTCTTTGCTCTTTACGCTAAAGCTGTTACCACTTTTTCAAAAACCTTCCTATTCTAATTAAACGGCCCCGGTGTTTCAGTTGACGCTCTTAAAAAATTGGGAACAAACCGTCAATTTTTAGCATAAATAGCAGCGCTGCTCTATTATAGCTAGTAGTCAACCCTCCTTCAAAAGTTATACTCAAAGTTTTCACTTTTTTTACTTTAATCAATACAAATAATTGAAACTTTAAGGAATAAATATCAGTATACGAATCTTAAATTGACAATCCACGGTTTTTTTTTTCAGTGAAGTGCAAATTATTTTCTGGTCTTGAGAGGGCATGGACTTACTAATGTTAATTTTTGCTCATTTCGAATTTGACTCGTTTACTCATTGTAATTTCAGGTGGTTTTTGGGTTTGATTTATTTATTGATGGAGACTTGTGTAAGTTTTAGGCTTGGAAGATTATTTGACTTTATTTCTGCTTATTTTTGGTTTGATGGAGCTCTTTACTTTTGTGTTTTTAACGTCATTTCTGTTCGTGTTTTTTACATAGTCTTGTTCGGGGAATTTTTTTATATGTTTACCGTCTTTCTATAAGAATCCATAGTTTGGCTTGATATTTGTATGTTGGAGACACTTCTTCACTAATGTTTAATCCTGACATAAATAGTATTGCTTAATTTAATTTTATATCTCTACAAGTTGACCTGGAAAACATAATTTCACTCTCAAAAATTTCTTTCTATTCTCTTTGACAACTTGGATGCACTTAAACTCTTTTGATTTATTTAGATTGTAAGAGCAAATGAAGCAATAGTAGTAGCTCCAGAAGTTTCAACTTAATACCCCTTGCCGTTCTTGATATATTGCTGAGGTTTCCTTTTGGCAACCATACACACAGTGCCTTTTGATTTAAATTTAAATAATTGGCATAATGAGCCAATTACATGATTGTGGGGGTTTGACATACCCAATATCCCTGGAGACATAGTTACATGAACTCTACTATGCTGAACAAAATGGATGTCTAAAAATTTTGACTGGATGTGTTTGCAAAATGATTAAACTGGAGAAGAGGGCTTTTTATCCTCCAATCTCTTTTGACTCTCAAAAATGGCACTGAAACTTTTTGATTTAGTTCAACATCCACCTAAATGTTCCTTGAAAGCTTCACGGCAATACTCATAGCTTGTGCAGCAACAATATTTGTAGTAGCAGCAAGCACATAGCACCTTTGGTTTCTTAAGCATTCCCTTTACCACACGCTGAAATTTTAAACTTAATATCATCGACCATTCCTAAAATATTTCTGAAACGTCCCCTTAACAGCCTGTAAAGGCATAGTGTGTTTCGATTTAGTTCCATACAGTTTCAATATATTCAAAATTTTCGCCCTAATACCCATATCTTTAGTAGCAGCAGCAGTAAAACAAATATTAGTAGCCTTAGCTTTAGTGGAAGTAGTGGTAGTAGCCGTAGTAATAATAGAAGCAGTAGTAGAAGCATGAGTAGAAGCAGTTGCAATAAGATAAAAATATTGTCTTTTGGTTAGTTTAACATCCCCCACAACAAGCCCTTCCCTTGCCCATAGTGGTAACTATGGTTCGCCTTCTTCTAATGTCCTTGTTTGTTTTGTTGATTACGGCAAACTTGGCACTTTTGAAAATTGCGAATCGCAGCTTCAATTAAATCTGGAATATTTCAGGTGATGCAATATCTCAGGAGTGAAATAGGATATTAATTTCAACTTTCAGGGGAAATTAAAGGGTATGTCAAACTAAATCAAAAGATCCTATGCGAATCTAGATTGTTAAAAGAACGTGCTTATCAAACGCGCTTATGTTTTTAAGTGCTTATCGACTCAAATTATTAATTTAGAAAAACAGGTTTTCTCCAGCAAGTCATTACCTTCAACAAATTATATAAAATAAGGAATTTCCAGAAAGTTGGAAAAGTTCACCAGTCGCAAAATGCTCAGCGTGATGTCAGAAGTATTTGTCACCAGCAATTGAATAGAGGACCTACTTTCCGACAACGTTTAACATCTAATGTCAACAATACATAGTCGTGGCAATGCTGGTAAATTTTTCCGATTAAAAGAGTGTTAATCCATGTCCACTGTTATCGGATATTAGAGGACGTTGCGAGTTCTCCTAATTTTCCATTATTCCTGGTTCCTCATACGCTACAGCTGCAAAACCACAGCCACGTTACTCGAGCGTGTGGTAAAAGCCCAATGCGGTTTAGTTTTCATATTATGGCACAAACTTCAAACGTTTATTTTAAATAAAGTAGAAACAGATACATTTTATAATTAATGACAAATTTTTCGGATATATTTTCACGTTTTAAAACTATGCTACTATTAGTTTTTAAAACCTGGGGACATAATCAAAATATCGAACTTGGAAAACTGTCCCAATGCAGTGTCGCAAACCGTTCTCCGTCGACTAAGCGGGTTCTTGAAGTATATATAGCCAAGAAATAACACTCCTTTCTGACGTTCTGTTTATCTTGAGTCACTTTCTTCTGCAGTGATTTGCAAGTGAGCTTATACAGACATACACATTTTAAAACTTTAGAAAAATCGGAAATTTAATTCCTAACGACAAAAACTTTCCTAGTCACTTTTAGGTAGAAGCTGGTACCGTATTTCAAAATAAGAACGTGAGTGAAAAAAAGCTAAATGCATATAGCACCAAACACCTCAAGAATATGTAGCTTTGCTTGAAGGTTTAGCTGTCTTTGAATTCAACAAATTGTTAGTGTTTGATTTTTTACCAGAGGATTGGTCAAATTTAACTAATTTGTTTTGTCTTTTTTTATTCGGCGGTTCAACGTTGCAACACTGACGAAAGTGTTGTATTGCCCTTAAAACTTCATATTTCAAAACAAAGCAAAAAAATCTTTAAAAATTGCCGTTTTTATGTATGAATTGGACAGAGATGGGTCCATGGAGCAAACCGTTTCTGCAAGTATTTTCATATCCTTGGTAATTTAATAGCCAATACATCGTGACAGAGGCTACTTAAATCGTTCATTAGTGATTCAAGTTATTAGCAGCGTATTACGAAAGAAAGATTTGACGACATGAAAAAACAAAAATATTTTCTTGAAGCCATAGGAAGCTTCGGACCTATGGCGAGACGATCATCGTCCGAACTACATAATAAGAATGTACGGTTCTGGCGACTTTGGGAAGTGGCCAGAGCGTAAGGTTTAGTCAGGTTAGTTTGGTGGTGTGTGTTCGCCGCTCTAAGAATTAATTCGCACCCCCACACTAGGTCTCAAATTCGTACTATGTCCTCCCCAATTTTTCTTTTCATGTAATCTTCCTATTTCGTTCATTTTTACGTGACAACGCTAAAACGTTGTTTCAAAATAATAAAACGCTAAAATGTTGTTTCAAAACGCTATTTAAAAATAAACATTCGTTTATTTTTATGCGACAATACTAAAACAATTTCAATAGCCGCTGAAAATTTCACTTTTCACCAATATGCAACAACACTAGAAATATTGATCTAATTTAGCGCAGAAAACCACTGGTTTTAAGCCTTTGAAGCAATCAATATATGAAAATTAACAACAAAAACCGAATTAGACAAAATTGAACAAAACTATTTTCGTTCGTTTTAATTACATTCAAATCTGGACAAAGCCGGCGATAAATAAAAAGTCCTTATCCAGCCACAATATATAAAATCACTCATTTTCCCATTCTTTTCGGGAAAAGAGGACAGTGGCATCTAGGTTATGAGATACTGACTTTGATTTCACCACTGCTAAAAATAATTAAAATGCCAAGTAAAAAAATAAGGAGAATGCCCAACAGCAGGTCTTCAAAGTCATACACCAGAGCCACAAAATAACTTTTTATTCAATAGGTAGTATTAATAACATTAACAATAATGTAAGTATGACACAGTATTCAACAGAACGATGGCTTAAAAAAAGAGAAAAACGAATAACATTAAAAACCCTTCAAGCCTCTAATCGGACTAGAACATTGGCTATTTAAATACAGGAAATAACTAACGGGGATTTCAGACTGGATAGAAAGATATGGCATAAGTATAATTTTAGAGTTTATCGTGGAGCACTTCCGCAGGACAAATGCAGAAAGTGTTTTTTTTGGGTCAGACGTTTCCATAACTTTATCCAGATAAGAATATCGATACAAAAGTAAATTTGACAGTGCTTTTGCTTCTAAAATTTCCTATAACAAATGAAAAATATTCCTCTAAAGGTTTACGTTATTACGAATATTGATGCCAAATACACAACTATTCATAGAAAATATTGAACTTCAAAGTATCTTTCAACAAGGACATGCGCAGGACCGCTTCGGGGCCTACCCCTTCCTCCCAAGCTCTAAAACTTTCTTGCATTCTGTGTACTTCTTATTCAACTTATGAAATAAGGATTGTTTCCCTTCCCAACAAACAATGCCTTTATATTCTTTCTAAGCGGTGGTACTCAGCCATCTTCCGGTCATCCTCTCACCTGGGTGGGGTCAATTGGGGGAGGGGGGGTGACATTTGCCACCCTGGAATTGTAAAACACTTTTGTAATGATATTTTCAGTGAGAGTTGTCACTTTTAGTACGGTATTTCAATTTTTAAAATGACGAATTTGCCCCCCCCCCCTAAATTTTGAAAAAAAGGGTAATAAAAACGACGAGTTTGCCCCCGCACCTAGATTTTGAAACTGCTTCTGAAAAAAAACTTCTACCAAAGCAAAAAAAAAATCGAACTGAATGTGCTTATCGGATTTTATCATAAAATATACTAATATCAAATGCAAATAAAGCAAATAATATTTTCCAAAAAAGAAGCAAGGAAAAGAGAAAAAGCAAACTACAGTCGATGCATAAACTACAAAGGGCGAAAAAGCAGGGCAATATATATTCAATCACATTTCAATCATCTGATCTACATTACCTTGCTGACCCTCCCTTTGATAACAGCTTAACAAAAGGTATTAGGCGAAAGATCTTGAGTTATCGAAAAAATTCGATGTATTGAGCGGTACCAACTGAGCAAAACAAGATTTTTTTTTCCACTTCCAACCATAGTAATAAAAGTCAGATTTAACAGAAAATGTTTATATGACAAGCATTTCATGGAAAAAAATTAGAAAAATAAGCAGACATGCAAAGGATTTTTTTTGGGGGGGGGGGTGCTAGGAGAGCTAAATAATGCTAATTTTAGGAAAATCATGGTCAAGATTATCAAAATCATGGAATTTTGGGCAGGGGAAACTCCGACCACAAGCCCCTTTCCCTTTGCGTATGTATCTTACTAAACACAAATGAATACAAGTACTGGTATTGCCTTATAGACTATCTGCACTCAGATGTGGGGGGATTCCCCCCTAAATAAAAGATTGATCTAAAGGATGCCCTCGAAAAATGTACTATAGAAACTTCTCTTGTTATTTCTAACCCTTTGCAATAAAATCATCTTCCGCCCCCCAGGCCGGATTTAAAACTTTGCTGCTCCATTTTTGTGAGATTTTTGGGGAAATCCCCAAAAATTCGGGGATAGTTGAAGCACTAAACAGAATGCAACTGATGAGCCAAAAGTAATGAGAGAGGTGATACCAAATTCTCAACTGCCATTTTTCGGAGATATCTGACAGTTTTTATGTAGCCACAGAAAACCTGTGTTGTTTTATAATTACTTTTCTGTGAATAGGCAGCGTGGCTGCGGAGTGCACCTGACACTGACGATAAATCCTACGGGCCTTCTGGTAAATCCTGGCCTACCCCCCCCCATGTTTTTACCTATGCCGACCTACACCTGCCAACACACACAAAAAAACATTATAGACGTCGTTTTACCTATATTTTTAAAGCTATAAACTTGACTTAGAGACATTCGTACGTATAGGAATTCAAAAGAACCACCTTCTACCAGAGAATTTGGAAATTTGTGGCCACAAATGGATTTTATGTATTTTAAACTTCCACACTCATGAACGTCACTTAGGATGTCCTAAAAAGAGGTTG
Source organism: Artemia sp. Kazakhstan ARC1039 (assembly GCA_029168905.1). Classification (NCBI taxonomy): domain Eukaryota; kingdom Metazoa; phylum Arthropoda; class Branchiopoda; order Anostraca; family Artemiidae; genus Artemia; species Artemia sp. Kazakhstan ARC1039. The sequence goes on from JAQQPU010009548.1 coordinate 7,663, forward strand.
AATACAAATTTTACTACGACACCGTTCCCTCCTATAATATTTATTAAAAAATTTACCGCAAATCGACACGAAATGACGTGCTTGCCCTCACATAGGGGTTGGACCTTTGGACACTTGTAATTACAGACATAGATACAAAAAGATCCTACCCTAAGAGGCAAGTTCTAAGTGGGATTAGACTATTTTTTCTTGGGGGTAAGGGGGTTCAGAAAATTCCCGTGGGGGTCAAGATAAGAAAAGTTCATTTTCCTGTGGACATTTTTTTTTTCAAGAGGAAGACCCTTCAGAATGATTTTAGATCTGCAGGTATGCTTACAAAGGTAATTTCTCTGGCTGCAAATGTCGCTGCACAGTTTATCAAGATTCTTCACACAAAATATTCAATGTAAAAAAAAAAGTATTTTTAGCACTGATGAAATTCATTGTATGAGAAAAAATTCGACTTAACAGGAAAAACAAACAACTGACGACAGCCCTGCTGTATAGTAAAATTTTAGTTAAGGGCAACTATTTTTTAGAATAACTTCAGAGAACTTCAAAACACTTCGTAACAACTCAAAAACAACTCAGAACTAGTATAAGGACACATAAACGAAAATCCTTCTACAAAATAGTATTTCTACAGTAGGCTACTACTACGAATCATACTAGGTTGGATTAGTATTCAATATGGGTGAGAGACTGATTGTAAAAGTAGTTGATAAAATAAAAGGAATTTTTTGAATGGGAATAATTTAACTGTAACAATATCACATGGTTTTTAATTCTCCTAGCGTCATTAGTCTACACCATTGTTCCTTCTCTAATTTCTGTAGCTCCATTCACTAGCCTTCGTGGCCGCTGCCATACATAAAGAATACCATCTTGACATGACAGTATGAAACAATCTTCCATGAATTGGATTGATGTCAATCGTTCTAAAGCTATTTTTTTACATATCAGAGGCTCAAGCAGAGGCCTTTCGTTGAGGCGAGGGCAGTGAACAGAGCCTATTGCTATGAGATCTTCAAAATTTACAGTACGGGCTGACGCGTTCCGATCACGCTGAAGGGTAGGACCCTTCTTGTACTTGTCTTCCTTTTTTCTGTCACTTAGAGTTAAATATGATAAACGCTGGCTCAAGGTCAAATCACTTGTGTCACTTGGTGTTGTCTCTTTGGAGAAGAGGTTTGTAACACGCGAAAAGCTAGATTTTGAGTTACTACTACCACTAGTGCTTGAGACAGTTGAATTAACAGATTGAGTCACAAGCACGCTCACTCTCTTACTAATGGGATGCTTTAGGGTGTCTTCCATCAGATCCCACATACATATTTGAGCATCCTGTCCAACAGACCCTAATCTATACCAGGTACCGAACTTCCCATTAGTTTCAGTTTTTAATTTACAATCAACATTATCATCAACACTATCACTTCCTATCGGATATTCAGAATCAAACGCAGTTATATATGGATCGAACGCTAAAGCAGATACCCAGCTCTTGTGCCCTTGACCTCGCGCCACAATTTTTCTCTCACTCATACTCCAGATCGTGATGAGGTCATCCTCTCCTCCAACAGCTACGAATTTACTATCTGGAGACCAGGCAAGACAAAGCAGGCTTCCAAAATAACTCTTTCCTATACCGATCACTTCCATTTCATTATAATTAAAAACACGTAATAATCCATCACGAGTCACTACACCAACATATTTTGCACATGGAGAAAATTGAAATTCATTAATACAGGATTCCCCTAGGTCCCACTTGTAGAGGGGGTTGCGAGTTGATTTTGTCTTACAAGTATACACACTATAGCCTTCGCCCGACTTGAAAGTTTGAAAGCTTGGAGCACCACCGTTGACACACGTCAGCTCTTCATTGTAAATGTACATTTTGCCACTTTCATGGGAAACTAAAAACTGATTGCTTGACTCAGGAACCCATTTGATACATGTCACACGCGTTTTTTCAATTAACCTCTGGAAAGTAAAACATAATTTATAGTACATTATTTAAAAATCAAATACAAATGACACAATTAAAAAATTGCGAAGAAAAAAGAGCTATGCAAAGAACAACGCCTAAAATAATGAGGAATTAATCGATTTTTGAGGAATTAAAAATGAGGAGTCATTTTTTCATGCTTAGATGAATATTTTTGCTCTATATCCAAGAGCCATCCTTAGTAAAAAAAAAGTTTTCGGATGCCGACCAATGGTCCACGTAGCGAAGGTACGGATCTCTTGATTCACTGCCCTCGGAAGGGAGTGCAATACGCGGTTGGGGGCAAATCCCTTGACGTATTCTCTGCAAAGCACACTTAAAAATACAAAACAAAACTTGCAATAAAATGCCTGATCATTAAAACTAAAAAATTAAAATTCAAACTGTCTTAGAATCATTAATTCAAGGAAATTCAATCAAGACTGTCGAAAAACAACACATTAATAATGTAATGCGTTACAAAATAAAAGAAAACGGATATAAACAGCCAGTACAAATTGAAAAGAAATATAGCAATGAATGATTGGCTAATATCCCCTACGGCCTTCATACCAAAGAGAAAGAAGACCTATTCAATACCAATTTTGGCACAAAGGTTGTGATAATCTGACCTTAGAGGTGAGGTGGGGGGGGGTCCAATCAAACGACATCAAAGTATCAAAACGTACAAGAGCTCATGATTACAATCATGAGCTCAAGTATCAAAACGACATGATTCCAGTGCTCGAAAAAAAACTTAAGATCAAGGGACTTCTATAATACATAATGCAACTGATTCTTATAATTTAAAATGGTCCTATGAGAATCAAAATAACTCAAATTCTCGAAATTGATATCCCAAAATACTTACCATAACCGACAGCACAGCGCTTAAATGTTATTACATTGTGGTTGATAGTACGATATGCTTCAATAAGCCCTTATATAGATTAAATAAAAAAACAAGTTTTTTTAACTGAAAGTAAGGAGCGACATTAAAACTTAAACGAACAGAAATTATTCAGTATATGAAAGAGGCTGTCCGCTCCTCAACGCCCCGCTCTTTACGCTAAATTTTTTTTTATTGTTTAAAAAAAATAGAGTTGTGAGACAGAGTCAACCTTTAGCGTAAAGAGCGAGGCGTTGAGGAGGGAACAGCCCCTTTCATATCGGGAATGATTTCTGTTCGTTTTAAGTTTTAATGTCGCTCCTTACTTTCAGTTAAAAAAAAACTTCTTTCTTTATTTAATTTCTAAACGTTTTTGAATTAATGCAGCTTTGATTTTGGTTCACCGCACATGAATAATTTAAAACGAAATTTGCATATTAATTTTACTTTTTTAGTACGAATTTTCGTACGATACGACAGATACGATACGATCGAATTCTGTTCGAATCACAAACCCCTGAATCACAAAGGTCGTTTAATTAGAATAGATAGCTCTTTTGAAAGTACTAAAAAAAAATTTACCGTAAAGAGCGAGGTGTTGACTAGGGGGCGGACCCCCTCATATACGTAATAATTTTTGTTTGTTTTAAATTTTAATGTTGTTCCTTACTTTCAGTTGAAAAAAAAAACTTGTTTTTTTTTCTTTAATTTCTGGTCGTTTTTTAATTAATGCTGGGAAATCCGGTGCCCCCTTCATAGAAATTTCCCTTCCCCCATGAAAACATCCTCCCACGTAACCCACACCTCCACCCCCCCCCCCAGAAAAATTCCCTCCTGAAAACATCTGTATACTACCCAATAACCAATACTATATGTAAACAATGGGCAAAGTTCATAACTTGCAGCCCTTCCCCTGAGAACTGTGGGGGATGAAGTCATCCCCAAAGACATATTTATTAAATTTTCGACAATGCTGAACAAAATGGCTATCTCAAAACTTTGATCAGGTGACTGCGGGAAAAAAATGAGCGTGGGAGGGGCCTAGTTGCTCTCCAATTTTTGGGTCACTTAAAAAGGGCACTAGATCTTTTAATATCCGTTCAAATGAGTCCTCTCACGATATTTTAGGACCACTAGAAAGATAAGATCGCCCCTAGGGAAAAAAACAAATACAGAGGATTTTCTGATACACTTAATCTGATGGTGTGATTTTCATTAAGATTTTGCCACTTTTAGGGGGCGTTTCCCTCTTTTTTCGAAAATAAGGCACATTTTATCAGGCTCGTAACTTTTGATGGGTAATACTAAACCTGATGAAACTTATATATTTGAAATCAGCATAAAAATCCAATTCTTTTGAAGTATCCACTGGTATCAAAATTCAATTTTTTAAAGTTTTGGTTATTATTGAGCCGGATCGCTCCTTACTTACAGTTCGTTACCACCACAGTTCATATAATTATCCAGTAAGCTTATCGCAGATCATTTCTGGTCTTCGTTCTCGNAAAGTTGTTGTGCTGCATGAACAAGAACTTCCATGAATGAATCTACTGCCCAAGCTGAAGGCCAGGGACATGTTTTAAAAATCCATATCTCCCCCCTCCCCCCTTCAGAATATTAACCTTGCACATTATGGTGATGCTAGGTTAAGACTGATCCACGGTCCCATAATAACCGAGACCTTAAAACGCGTTTTAAAGAAGTTATCTAGTGAAAAATTCGAGACCTAAAAGCGCGTTTTAAAGAAGTTGTCTAGTGAAAAATTCAGAAATAGTAATTATTATACAGATTTAAGAAAGTAATGGGAAAACATTTTTTTTTAAATTAACAAACAGCATTGAACCCCTTAAAGATGCCGTCAAATCAAATCAAAATAGCCATTGTCGACAACCGTTGATTGCAGGTTTAGGCCCCCAGGTTTAGATTGCAGTTAGGCCCCCCATCTTAGAAAAACAAGAAGAATTACTCTCTTGCATGGGTAGCAGTAACATATCTCCCATTTTTCCTTTCCAGAACTAGCTGTTTACTGAAAGATCTTTGAAGAATGATTAAAGGGTGATTTGAAAGCTATTACCCATATCTACGTGTGCACTTTATAGGTTTGTCTTGATAGCCCAGAGTAAAGGGCCAATGATTCCTTCTCTGAACTGAACACTATTTATATTTATTGGATTTTGTGAGTCTCTTCCGATATAGCAGCATTTCAGCCCCCCCCCCCCCCCCAATGCCTGGATATGCCCAGGCTTATATCCAAATTTTGATGATTTTATTGGTTTGCATTGTTTTTACTTAATTCTCAAGAACAGTTGCTTCTTAATCCCAAGTAATAGTCAAAGAGAAAGTCACCCTGAAAATACAACAGATAGAAGTCTTCGGATGGTAATGAAGTAAGAATATTTATTTTTATAGAAGTTAGTTCAGAAGGAGGATCGTGCGCCAAGATTACCCTACCTCTTAAAAATTTCATAGAAATATTGTCTCTGTCTCTAGGAGATATTATTTAAATAAAAAACAGATACCTTGCATACGGGGACCGATTTTTTCCATGCCTTTTTTTATCGTCTTGGCAAACAGCCCCCCCCCCCTCAAGTATTTGTTTCTGATAAAGCACTTCTCTTTAAGCTCCTAATGAGTTTGTATAGCGAATTCAGGAATGCCCATACAAATATAAGCGGTGTTTTTTTTTCATTTTTTTTTCTTACAACTTTTTAAGTTTTCGTCAGACCCTGGCTCTTCTGCTCACTTCCGTTTTTTTTCACTTTTTTGTCAATGATTCCATAAATACACTATTTCTACATTGTTCTCACAAGTGACATGAGTGGGGTTTGAGCCGCTAGTACAACACAAGTTTTTCGAAATTCAATACAAGAGGGATATACAATGAGCCACCTTACTTAATGTAGGTTTAAACATAGTATTTTTTTTTTTTTTTTTTTTTTTTGCCAAGTAATTACCTCTAAAACATAATAGATACATGTTGCATAGGTTTCGAAGAAAATTTTTGTTCGTTTTAATTTTCAAGTTCACTCTTTACTTAAATCAGCAAAACTTCTTCTTTTTTTTGTTTTTGTGTTTTGGTTCTGTGACACCTGTTTTCACACAATCTTTAAATGGTTGCAAAGGTAGTCCTGTCCAAACACCTGTCCTTGTATGCTTTCTGCAAATGCCGAGCCTTTACGAATGTAGTAAAAAAGATAGAAAACTGCGAAACTATACATTTCAACCACAGACACAGACAGATCTAGAAGCAAAACGACCAGCAATTTTCTGAAAGAGCACTGATGTTCGTTTTCTTCCTTTCTTTCAACCATATTTGCATTTTTTTTTAATTTCTTACGAATGAGGATCCTCGAATGATTATTAAATGGGATTCCCCCTCACTTTTAGAAAACCAACTAAACAGAAGGTAATGCTCTGACTTTTATTTATACAACAACAAATTTAACTTAATCACTAAAATTTGCTCGACGTAGATCATTCTCAGTCTACATGGAATACTTCGACCAGAGTAAAATGTTAAAAGACACTTTACAAACCTATTCCATATATACATAAACCCCCAAATTGCAAACAAGTTTTACTAGCAGATGCAGACATATTTTGTGACATCATATTCTGAAATATTTCTAAAAGATGGCTGATATCTATCAAGTTTTTCTTATTTCAGCTAATATTTTGAAAGCTTTTGACGGCTGGGGGTCTTAGACGGTTATGAAAGGGAGTTCTTTCACTCTTTTACCATAGTAACAAGACAAAATGATTGTTTTTTTGTAGCTTTTAGCTTAGGGTTCTTTTACAGTAATTGAATCCATTTCAACAGGAGTGCTATATCAATAGACGATTTAACATATTTACTATACAAATAAAATTCCTAATTCAAAAACTTTCCGTAAAGGCAGAGCCGGTACTAATCATAATCGGAAAGATTCAGATCATGAACGATCCATTTCGAACATAGATGGAAATAAGTGACACGATTATCAGATTTTTTTCAATGGAGAAGGGATGGTGGAGAGAGAAAGGAAAATTTGCCGACAAAAAAGAAAAATAATAAATATTCGAGTATTCTGGAGCCGGATATTGCATCATTGGTGCCCGATACATTTTGGACATGGGTCTTTTCTTCCAGAGCCTGGACATATTCTCGGAGAAGTAGCTTCTCGCACATAAGCGTATACAATCTTAGAAAAAATATTGGTACTTGAGTCAGTTCAGAGCAATGAGACTAATTACATTAATCATTGGGATCGGTGCTTTTTATCGGGTACCTGGCATGCGCTACGCAGCTTCCTCCAATGACGCGCTCTGTGAACAAAACAACACTTTTTTCCTTGTAGACTTAAAAAGGACAATTGCAAATGTTAAAATTTTCTGAAACTGGAAGTCGTTTTATTCCATGCATTACACACTTCAAGCAGGGGGCAAAAATCCGTACCTGTTAGACAACAGGACAATTCCAAGACATAACAAACAAAGAATAAAAGCAAGTATTCAAGTTTTCTGGAATTAATACTGTTTAAGGTACATACAGCACGTTATAATTAAAATGAATTGACAATATTGCAAAACGACTGAGTCTTTTCAAGAGAGAGTGACAGAACAGTAACACTTTTCATAAGTGTTAGCAGCAACACTCGGAAAGCAACAAGCAAGCAACAAGCAACAAGGGAAACAAGCAACAAGGGAAGCAGCAACAAGGGAAGTCACACTCGGAAAAACTTAGTTGATAGTTCCAAGTGCCTTAAATAGCACGTCGCCACATTTTGTCTATAGAATAACGAGGCATTTGGAAATTACGTTTATTACAATTATAAAGTAAATGTAATGTTAGTAGAGATGCCATAATAACTCGTGACCCCACACCATATATGGGCATAGAGTCATTAGGGAGAATGATTGCGTAATCGGTCAATGACCTCTTTCTCCAGGTGTGTTTTTGGCACGCTCTTAGCGAATGTCAAGGTCAATGTTGTTATTGTTTCCGAGGCAAAATGCC
>JAQQPU010009549.1:10699-32471 GCA_029168905.1 Artemia sp. Kazakhstan ARC1039
AAAATCGCGTTGGGCACCGACTTCAATGGCATAGCATGTTTTTGTGGTGTATCAAAATTTAATTCTGACAATACCGAAATCACTGTTCGTGTAATCCCCATTTCTTGTTGCTACTCTCAAGCACACCAGCGAGCTACTGCAGGGATCTCAAAAAATCTTGTTGGGCACCGACTACACTGGCGTAGCACGTTTTTGCCATGTATCAAAATTTGACTCCAACAATACCGTAATCACTGTTCTTGTAATCCCCATTTCTTGTTACAACTCTCAAGCGCACCCGCTAGCTGCTGCAGGGATCTCAAAAAATCATCTTGTGCACCGGCTACACTTGGTATCGAGCCCTTTGCACTGTTATTCGATTCACAAGTCGTTTCTGGGAAAATAGTGGATACACTTCGTTTGTCAATAGATGTCCTTTCTAGTTTTTTAGTATACGGCGCTACATTCAAGTCAGAATAGCTTTGAGAGCCACGTAAACTACCACTTTTATCCGACTGACTCAAGCTTATTGTTGATCGGTATGATCTTAGTCCATTTCTCCCATTGGCTGCTTTTATTGGTGTGAATTTACGAGCTTTCCTTCGTGGTGGAGCAACTGGCAGTGGAGTAGTGATGCCTGAAAAAAGAGGCTTTTCAATTATCGATAGACTAAAGTAGAGTAAGGACTATAAGTAGTGCTTATAAGTAGTATAAGTACTATAAGTAGTATAAACTGTATAAGTAGGGACTGTATTTTAATAAGGGTTGTGGAAAAAGCAGAACATGTGGCATAAATTTTTAAATGTTTCATAGTCTACGAAATTAAAGCTACGGGTGTTCTTAAACTTGATGCCTTACATTATATGATTCTAAGGTCTTATCCTACAAACAAAATGAGATGAACGTATTAAAAAAAACGGGTATAATATATCAGATAAAACAGTGGGAGATAACAGGAAAAAACCCTTTATTTCACTAATAATAATAAAAGTTCGAATATTTAGGCTTCACGTCTGGAATTCTTTATCAATGGGAAAAAACAACAACAACAAAAAAAGCTAAATTAAAAAGTAGGACAAATTAGGTTGTTTCTTTGGTATATCAAAATACAATAAAGCAACAGCAGGGATACAATTGGTTGTTGGTGTGTGTTTTTATCGTTTGTGTGTGTGTTTTTTTTTTGTTTTTTTTTTATTAAATGTTTTGTTTCGTTTAGTTCAGTTTTTTTTTGTTAATAAAGGCTTCTGGACGTGAAGCCGAAACATTCTGACTTGTATTATTATTATATAAAAAAAGAATGCATTTTTGCTATCTTCCACTGTTTTATTTGAAATATTGTACCCATTTTTCAATATTGTCATCTCATTTTACGAGATGACAAATGGTAAATCGTATTTGTAAATGGAAAGGCCATGTGGTCTGAGAACTTTAAGTTATCTAAGGTCTTATCCTGTAATATAATATTTTATGGGATGAATTTTTGAAAATTAGACTCAACTTCGAGGTTGGTGACGATTTTCAGGTTTCATACCTGGATCGCAATGTATGTGTGAAGCAAGTCAGGTCAAAGTTTCGCTTTTAGTGAGACACCGAAAGCGAGCCTAGACTGTTTCACAGCGCAGTGAACACAGTTACCAACAATAGTGTTTATATCATCAAGGTTTGAACGTGGTTTCGAATCTGGGTAAAAGGATGAAAATGACAGGCCGTCCTTATTTCAACTGATAATTAAAAGCGAAAGGTAAAATCGATGAAAAAATTTGAAAACTGACCTTGAAAAAAAAAATCCTGAAAATCAAACTTTAAAAGCTGTATAAAAAGTCTAGCACCAGTTGAAGAAAGGAAGCATATCTAGAAATCCAAATATTACGAGAAGAGCGAGAAACTGTCTTCTATAGATAATCAAATTGGAACATTAAATAAGTTATACTATGATTATTCAGTACATAATATTATTAGACTGAACGATTTTGGAGCATGAGGCTACTTGCTTTTTTAAAACTTGGTTGGCTTGGCTGCATATGCACGGCAAATGAACCACAGTGGAACGAGAATAGTTCCCTGGCAGATCACCCTACGCAAGGCGAAAGTAACGAAAGTTGAGCAAAACCCAAACTGAGGCGATGAAGCTATGCTATAGATGGCTCTGTTGAAGTTTTCGACAGTTAGACTAGCATGATATATAGTAAATAAATAAAACTCCTTACTTTTACAAGGTTTTTGGGCTGGCATTTCAAAAACGCTGCTTTGTCGGTCCGACCTTGCCTCTCCAGCAGCAAAGCTTGTGTGAACAATGCTAGAAGTTTCCGACCAGCCGTCGGCTGAGCTTCCTTGTGACAACCTTTCCACAAACTTTGTCTTTTCTTGTTTGCTGAATGGTTTCCGACGGGCTTTTACCATTGGACGACTTATGGCTGACACAATTGATAAGTATGTTTTTGGAGGTTTCTTTTCCTTTACAGTTGCTATTGAACAAGAGCTTGATGTTCGTCGTTCCTCACAATCAGTCTCATTCTTATTTAAGGCAATAAGTGTTTCTAATGAAGTTGTTATATCAGCACCATCTACTTTGACTATTTTTTCTATAGTCTTTTCCTCTTCAATTGCCTTACAATCAAGTTCATAATCGTTTTGAAGACTCTTGCGAAACTTTTGCGACCTTCTTTCCATTGATCTTTTTCTCTGTGGTGTTTTGGGAGAATCTAACTTTTTCTTTGTTTGGTAAGTTTCCTCAGGGGTCCCAATTATGGAAAGAGCAAACCTTTTCTCAAAAGCACTACCGTCTTTTGGTAAAGATCTGACCCTAAATTCCTGTTCATTGCGAACAACTTTATGATGTTCTAGGGATTTTGACCTTTCAAAAGTCGAACCAAGCATAGAGGCTTTTCGAGTGGGATGTTCGTACAACATAATACCACACTGTCCTTTTCTATCCTTTGTTGTAGCAGCCGGGCTCTTAAAGTTATTGCCAAATTTGTGCCCACTGTTATAATTTACGCTCTGCATTTTTGGACTAGTCTGTATATTTTCGTATATGTCTTGATCATCATTTTTCTGTACTGGGCATGACACTTTGTTCGATCCATACACTGAGTATGCTGGTTCAGACGCAGGAAGCTGATCGTTTGAATAAAATGAAATTAAAGATTGATTTGTATATATAGCATCATCTGGGAGGGAGTTTCCTTTTTGTTTTTTTCTGTGCAACAGTATTTCCCGAAAGGCATGACTGACAGAACCACTTCCAGACTCAGTGCCACAGCCACTGACGCAAATAAGCTCTTTTGGGCTTTGACTCAGAATGAACTTTGGTAGTTCATTGTTAAAATGTGTACAACTCTTATTTATCTCGGGGTTGCCCTTTCCTAGACGAGATTTTACTAATGGTTTTGAAGTTGTAGTTTCCGCTGTATTACTATCCCTCTGTTCATTGGGAGTTTCGATATTGTTACGAATTTCTCCTAAGGATTCTTTGCCATCTCTTCCCTTCAAATTTGGACGATCGAACGATATTCTCGTCGCCATAAGAGTCCTTAAAGCTGGTTCACTTTTAGATATTTCGTCACAATTTTCAACCTCAGACTTTGTGTTATTCATAGTCCTATTTGTGAAAAATGGCACATCAGTGCCTTCCTCTTTATCAGAAATCACAAGTTTGTTTTTGTTGCTTTCTGCTTCAAAGCTTTCTTCTAAACAAGCAGCTTCAGGCTTTAGCGTAATTACTTGTTTTTTCGGTGCAATGTTATCTTTCATCTTTTTTGTCACTTTAACATCATGTTTAGAAACAACGGAAGTTAAACTTCCGATATTTTTCGTGCTATTTGTCAAGCTGGGACTTTGACTTGATCCTTTTAACTCCCACAAAAGGTCACCACACATATCCCCGAAATGTATCGCCTGTATTGAACTCCTTACACTGTCTCTTTTTTTGGCAACAGGAGGCGAATTTACTGGTGATCCTGTTGAGTTACTAAATCTGAAAGCTACCTTTTTCTTTCGTGGTGGGGGCAAGACGTTCTGAGTATCTTCAAGGTCATTTCTAACATTTCCTTTAAGGTCATTTTTGCCATCAGTTCTAGAATTCTGAAAATCTTCATTTGCTTCCATTTTTGTCTTATTAAGGCACAACAGAGTGTCTGATTCAACATTTCTTTGAGAAGTAAACTTGAAATCCTCATTTTGTTGGGCTTGAAGAGAATATTTCACTCGACTTGATATAACGGGTTTTTGTGACCTTTGCAACTTTTCTGTTTTAAGAAGGGAGTGAATGGAATGTGACAAATTAGGAGATCTAACTTGGCTTGTATTTGGTGGTATTTTAACATCCTTTTGGATACTTTCCAGAATATTTGTTTCTTGAGTGGGAGGCCAGATTATACGAATGGTCGATTTATTACTGACACTTGGCTGTGTATCTCTCTCAGATCTTTTATCATCAAGCATTTTCGTTTTTTCGCTAACATCACTTAGTTGGGTTCCAATAGTATAAACAATCGCTGAGTTTGAAATTTCTTTATTATCTGGCCAGTGCACTAACTGGTTTGAAGAGCATGTTGTTGAATTATTTTTAGCTTGATCAAATGGTGTAATAAAAACCTTGACCTCAGACGTTACTTGTTGTTTTTCATCTTTTATCTTGGGCTTGACACTTTCTACGCTACTAGTTCGACTTCCACCCGATGCTAAACTTATGCTTGGTTTTCTCCATGGTGGTGTAAGGTCTTTCTTTTCAGATTGCATGGCAAGAGTAGTAGGACGAAGAATTCTTTCTAAAGAAATCTTTCTACTGGTCTCTTCAAAATTTAAGTCATATGAATTTCCGGTTGCGCCAAAAAGCTTGGAAAGAGATGTGCGGGGTCGAGGGATTGGAACGAGTGACATCTTTGGGTCAGGATCTTTCGTAACTTGCTTTAAAACTTCAGAATTTCTTCTTGCTTTAGTAGGCTTCCAAATAGAATCCACTGTTCTATGTGCTTCAACGACAGAAGACCTTACTTCGTCTTTTTGAAGTTCATGACACACTGATAATTTCGTTTCAGTTCTTCCAACTAATAGATTAGATACATCTTCAGACTGGTTCTCCTTATCATTTAAGTCAATGGCTCGCGGAGTACTCGCTGTCCCTGAATTCTTTATAAAGCTGCCATAACAAGAACTATCTAATGGACGAAGGGATGTACCAATGTTTAGCCTGCTATACCTTACTCCTTTTGCGATATTTTCACTTTTGTTTGTATCAGTTTTTCTAAAACTGATAGACTGATCATTAGCTAGGTGGTCTTTACTCTTAAAGACAGAATGAACGGGACTTGGTACTGATAATGGACGAAAAGATATATCTTTTACGTTACAAGGACTGTTACTCCTCTGAATTCCACTTTCATTTTTATGCCTTCTTTGTCCTGAAGGCGAAATCATTGGGTTTTTAATTTCAATTGTTATACCATTACTTTCACCAAGTTCGATAGTTTTTGTAGTACAAAAGCGAGGTTCCACATCATCCACACTATTCAAAGTCGTGATACTAGAATAACGTAGACTTGTGCGTTTCTTCTCTAATTGGCCTTCTTCGTCTTCGAGAAGCTTCATCAGTTCAACACTTTTTGGGTGTTGAAGTCTGAAGTCTTTCGGGTCCCATGATTTCAAAAATGAGTTCTCACATTTTAAGGGACTGTATGTACTGAAGTGTGATAGGTATGAAAGATTGGTCCAAGAACGTCGGGCTTCGTCTTTGCTACCTCCACTATCGGACCTATTTGTAACGTCACTTAGTGGTCCGCTTCCTGAAAAGGAAAATAACAACGCTAAATCATTACAGAATTTAGAAAAAATTAGAATCCACAATAAACAGACATAATAAAAATAACAATTTAAACTATGCTTGGCTGTCGACGCAATTTTTAATAGCATAAGATGACATTTTACCACGAGTTTTTGGCGATTTCATGTTGTTTTGCTGGGTACTTGATTTATTTCTTATTATGACTTAATACGGAGTCTCCAACTTAAGGAGCTGGTAGTAAAATCCCAAGCTAATCACACTTTTCACTTTGCTCTGTACCGCAATCATCAGTGCAAGTTTTAGTTTTCTTAAAGGATGTCCCAGCATGTCTATCACAATGCCATGGACTGACTCAATTGCATCTCGAAGCTATCTATTATGTCCCAAAGCAGACAAAATTGTATTCCAAAGCATCAAACAAAACTGATTTTGGATTTCCTCTTAAAACTACAAAGTCTCCGGTCTCTAACGCACCCAGTATATTTTTTGTCGCAATATATGAATATTTTAATTGTCCACAATACAGCCGATTTCAAATTCGTCAACAATATCAGTTTAACATCATATAACAACTATATCGGTTAAAAGGAACCATGACGTGCTTTCGCCAAGTGAATCATTTTTTTTTAATTTAGTCAAATATTTATAATGTCTGAGTCCATGGAAGTAAACATGGGCACAGTTGCAAATTCTTCCAGAGAGTGTAGGCCGACAAAACATTTTAACGAGGGCAAGGTTTTGCTTTCCAGAGAGACGCCATGAATCTCAAATACAGAAAATCATGTCTTTTCTGCATTTTTAATATTCTAAATGTGGAAGGGGGGTGTCCAGTATCATCTCCCTCCTGAGGGGGTCATGGAAATAGCAAGGATCACTGTGTAAGCAATTAGAGCTAGGGTTTATTTTAGTTAACAAAAAAATGCCAAAAAACCTCTTTTCTAACCATGCTCATGAGTAGTAACTGGATCGTCCCCGACTTTTTTCTGGCTCCGATATTGATTCCAACTCCATATTCCGATTCGATTTCCGATTCTGTCCAATTGAATATGACATATTTATTAGTATGTTTTATCTATACTTAGCGTGGCACTGAATGGCAGTTTTAAGTTTAATCACTCATTCCTTCAATTTAAAAAATGTCATTTTTTAAATTGGCGCTTGTTTTTCTGATTTCTAAATCGGTGAAAAATTAATTTTCATTTCTTCATCAGAACAAAATATAGGAAACCAGATTTTATATTTTACACTTTGAATTTCTTTTTCCTTTTCCTTTCCTTTCGTCGTTGCAATATTTGCCCCAATAGCACTGACTAACACTCTTTTCGAAATAATTGGAGCCAGAAATCCCAACAAAAACCAAAGTATTTTAAAATGTAACTAAAAAAAGAAAGAAAAAACAAGCAAGAGAAAACGACTGGAGATTGAAACAAAGGAGGAAATGCAAACTAACCAAGTGACAGCAATAGGATATTAATACAAAGTAAAGGAAAACATCCAGAGAGCAACTTAGACTAGTATTGTCAAAAATGGAGTTTTGATGTGACGTAAAACGTGCAGTGGCAAAATTCCTGGCGTCCGAAGTTGACGTTAGAGAAACTAGAAACACGATCTAGTTATTGAAAATTAGTAGGTTTTGGCATGTTAAGAATTGACCAAGTTAGTCATGAAAGATAGTGTATTGTCTTTGAAGCCATAGTCAATACAAGAAACAAGACAAACAGATAAAGGAAAGACTTTAAGCAGAGCCGTTCAAAGGAGGGGGGGAGTGAACAAGGGCAGCTGTGCCGTGTCAGGGGGAACGCTGCGGCGGGTGAGCTGCCCGCTTTGGTCAGTTTTTCACTTTGATTCGGCTTTTTTGCTTATGTTTGAGTCGGAAGGGGGGTGTTGAAATTAATTTTGACGCAGGCACCACCAACCCTAGGAACGGCTCTGATTATAAGTAAAGATTATAAAGTTTGGATTATAAATGAGAACAGTAATTGATCTTCACTTCCCCTATTTTATTAAAATGGTACATACACTTTTTGTCAATCCATCTGAGGCCAAACTAAAACCAGGTCATCCTCGAATGGTGTCAGAAAAGAAACAAAAAAGAACTTAAAAGGAAATCGGAACTTCACAGGAGGTGGGTTAAGAGTGAAATTTTGAACAGGGATGGCGCGCGCAGCTGTATTGACTTCAGGCAGCTTGGGCTACAATAAATTGCTAGTAGCAGTAGCAGTTATAGCATGCAGAATTTTTTTTAGTCCAAACCTTATAAAATTGATTCTTCCGATTTTCCGCATGTTTTCCTTTTAAGTCACTTTTCTTCGTGGGATTTTGATGAACTAATCCCCTTCCACAAAATAAATACACGCTTACGTGCCTATCGTTAAATATATGTATGATAAATTGACTTCAACGTCAAGAAAATTAAATAAAGAAGAAAAGTCAAAGTCAGAAACTCAGGAGACTTTAAGATTTCGGGGGAAGGGACCCCAAGGCCCATCCCCAGTATACGTCCGTGCCATTGCAATTATTTTACAATTGTTTAGTTTTGACCAGGTTGGTCCTTTCACGATCTAGTCTTCTAGCAGAGATATTTTTAGAAGGGAGGGAGAGGGGCACTTGCCCTGGGCACAAAAATTTTAGGGGCACATATTTTCAAATAAACAAGCTAATGGTTATAACCATTTTGTAGCTTTGGAAATTTTATTTTATTGAAATAAAATAGAGGACTCAGTTGACAAATTTATTCATAAATGAAAATGTTAATATTTAGCCAGAAAACTTTTGGAAAACAGGGGAGAGAGTGCTAATCAAGATTTTGCCCCAGGAACAAGAGATTACGAACCACCACTGTCTTGCCTTTGTTTCCATTTTTTCCTTCTTTACTTTTTATTTATCACTGTCCAAACTTGACAATACACTAAGGCACCCGCAGGAGACGGCAAGATACCTGCTCCCTCTTCTGAATTCCCTAAATACACCAAGATCATTGCCTCCCTCCACAAAAATGTGAAGGCTCTTCCTCTCTCATGAACACAATTGTGGGTGTTCTAGGCGGTAAAGTAACTCAGGAATTCAGTTTGCTATTATGAAGTTTCAGGTTGCATCTCCTGAAAAAGGGGCTCGTCAAAAAATATACACCGTTTTGTCAATGGTCGTCAGAGATGATACTTCAAACATAAAAAGCATGACGAGACCTTTCTTTCAAGCAGTAGACTCCTCAAAAATTGAATAACAAGAGATGGTTTTAAGTTTCGTCATCATGACTTTTTGTTTTGAAAAAAAGGGTTATCCTTCTCTAACAATGGCTTTCAGACGATCATTGCTACTGTTTAGTTGTATTCTTTGAACAATTTCTATTCATGCATGCTTATCAGAAAAGAAATTTAACTGAATAAAATATTAAAATTGAACTAGTTTCAAGCTATGATATCACAAAAATGACTGCAATTTTCTAGGAATTTGAAACTTGACAAAGCAAAAAATTATAAGCGAAAACTGAACGAGTATGAGTTAAATCAAAAGTTTTCATAAATAAAGTTTTACTTAGCCAAACACATCCCATCTAATACACTGACCTTAAGGGGCACACATCCTCGTTTAGGAGATGATGGACTGAAATTGTCATCAGGGAATAAAAACTTGCACCACAGGCTATGACGTTCTCATGTTTAATTATTCTTGGATGCAATTTCAAACTTGGCAAAATTATGTTCTATTGATTTTATTGTATGTTTTTATGAATAGTTTTTTATTGTTGTTGTTGTTTTTGTTGGGAACGGAGAAATTGTGTCATTATGTTAGTAGTGTACCATCGAATATTGTGTTAGATGGTCTGGCTTATGAAGTCATTCATTTATTTATGTAGTTTCTGAATGTAACAAGCTACATTTCCTAATTTGGGGAATTCCAGTAAGAAAGAAAGCAGCTATCCCATAAAAAAAACTATATAAACTAGGAAGTCTTATATTTTAGTCTTATATTCTTATATTTTGTATGAAATTTAAAAAATTTCAGTAATACAAAGAAATTAATAAAAACGTATATACATTATAAGACTACGTCAATTAAAATTAAAAAGATGTAGAATTCGAAATTTAACGTTTATCTATGAAAAGTAAGAGTGATATTAAACTAAGAACGAAGAGAGATTAACGCGTATCAGTTTTAAATGAATAAAACGAAATACGGGTACTTGTCTATGATAGCTACCACACCCAAGAAGTGAAGTTGGGTTAATCCTAATAGAATAGACCAAAATATGAAGGAAATGTAATATTTTAATAACAAAATTATGGAAATTACAGCAGAGAATTATGGAAAGTAGGCCGTCCAGAACGCATTATATTAAATGTCTAACCTAATCAACTATATATATTAAGTATTTAAGTAAAAAATATGTACATAGTAGTTTATCTCCCTCAGGCTAGTCTGATTATCTCCGATTGCACACAGAAAACCTGGTTTATAACGGATTAAGAACAAAATGTGGTCAGTATAATAGACAAATACCGAAATACGAATGAAGGAATAAGAGGATTTGAATCAAGTATTCTTCCAGAACCATCTATTAGCAATGCCTGGTGCTGGTCTTTAAGGGTAGTTCCCAGGAACGTGCAAATGAAACACTGGTCTTTCAGGGTAGTTAAAGGGGGTAGCCGCTGCCCTGTGGTAATGTATATCCGTTTTCAATTTGATTTCGCAATTCACTGTGATTACTGTTCTAATTCCACTTTCATTTTTGGTAAAATCGGTTCATTTTGATTTTGACTTCTTACTCACTACAATTATGCTAGTTCTTCATTTATAGTACAAAAATCCAAAATTTATTCTAAGTTTAAGTTTGAAATGAGTTAATTTCTGTTTGTGTCAGGTATTGCAATCACCTATAGAATATATTATAATCTATAATAGAACCAAATAGAACTTTTTTTGATAATTCAGCTGGCTAAAAGTTGAATTCGATAATTTGGAATATAATCTTTCTATGAACACATTACAATTGGAATTGGCTTGTTGAAACATTAGCAAAATGTTAAATAGCACGCGAAGGACAAGGAATGTCAAACGTATGCGTTTAACCTTTCACTTCTCGGATTGTTGAAGCAACAAGAGCTTGATCAATTTGCATCAGTAAAATAAACTTTGCCGGAATTTTAACTATTCAATTGCTCAAAAGTAATCTTCCAATTTCTTTTTTTTTATTTCTATTTGTCAATACTAAGTTCCTTACTTACTTACTTAACTCCCATCCGGCCGGGTTGGCCGATTCGGGGCTTCTCCTCTAATGGCATCATAACAATATTTTCGGTATGCCTCCCTGTTTGTTGTCAGTCCTCAGCATAATGACATGACATCTACTGAAACCTCAATTTAGGTCGGTAAATGCAGCGGTTTTACCGACTCTTTTTATGTGACTTTACGAACAGTGGCAAAATTTTTCATCCGACTAAATGAAGAACATGAAAATACTGACATAACAAAATTCCAAAATTCCGATCTCAGTCGGTAAATAAAGCGGCTTTAATGACTGGAAAGAATGGGTGAAAACCTCATTCGGTAGCAACTAGTACCAGCTACTTGCAAGGCGGCAAGGTTGCAGTCATGTTTTACAATAGATTAGGTGGTTGGTAGATTATGAGCTGTGGGGAGTAAAGAGAACAATGCCCATCCAAGGGGCCAACATGTCAGTTTCAAACTTTACAAATTACGTTATTAATCGAGTAAAAAGGAAGTATTAGGGTGTATGAAAATATTCGACAAAGACTATCGTAAACCGATCTTTACCATTTTTCACAAAAGCAACGAGCCTAAATGGATTTTAGCTGCCAAGCAGACTGTTTGTAACCCGTTTGCCACATAAGCAACCGAAAGAGTCAAATTGGTCATGCACTACCGCTGGAAAAATGCCATAAGTCTAAGAAAAGCAATTCTTAATCAAAGAGGTGCTTATGTTTCAAAGCTACGATTATGCAAACAGTACGTCTGGTATTCGACAGGGTGTCCAGGAACACATATCTACTGATCCGGGAAGAAAAGTACGCTGAATTCAGTGTATGACTCATAAAGAGAGCCTAACTATGGCTCTCTCTACCCCACAGTTCATATAATTATCCAGTAAGCTTATCGCAGATCATTTCTGGTCTTCGTTCTCGGTGCGAACAAAAAGCTCCTCCCACTTATTTCTGCATTAGCGGGAATGTGGGTAAGGCTGTTTTCCGATTGTTTCCAACAAAGTGCATTATTCGTAATAGCGGGTTTCCACTTGTTTCCGATTAGATCACAGTCTGACTTGTCAACCCATGAAAAGATCTGACTTCGCTTATGTTTATATTTGCAAAAACGTTTTCCGGAGCACTCGCACCCCGGTCCGGGTTTTTATAATGGGTGAAATAGGGAATGATCATACTGGATAATTATATGAACTGTGCTCTACCCCCATAGTCCGAAAAATATTTGAAACCTTGTGGGAACTATACGTCTTCTTTACGGGTGGAATGAAACGAGTTATTGCTTACAAACGAGCAGTCAAGAGTGCTTACTCACGCATTGAAGCTTAAGAATCTGCCAATGACAAGGTGGACGTCCAAGTCAGAGAGTTTGATAGCGTTGCAGACCAACTTTGACACCATTGCTGAAGTTCTCAAAGAGCTAATCGAACAGAACAAGGACAAGATAATAAAAGAAAAACCCCAGGTTTTATATCGCTACATTACCTGCTTTGATTTTATTCTGATACTTATGTTCATACGCCAAGTCATGTTCAAGACGATAGTTCTTGCAAAAAAGCTTCAGACTGAACAGCTTGATCTATTAATTGCAAACACAAAACGCAGGGCGACACACGACATCTTATATACTTTCCTCCGAGACTGATCAGATAGAGAGGGAAATCCGGGCATCGAAAGCAGCAGTGGAAAAAAGTCGGTTCAAAGGCCAAAGACAAGTTCCAACTTACAAGATCCTAGGCATCCACCTGCCCATGATTCAAAGGCAATTTCTAATTCTTGAGCCGAACCCGAAGTCACGAATTTGCTTCTGGGAAAAGACCCCGCGTAACTCAAGTTAGCCAGGATCGAGGTCGAAAGCTATAAAGTTATTTATCACACCACCTTTGAGGCCCTTTTCCGGGAAATTTATGCAGTCAAACTGATATTCCCGACTCTCTGGTTAGTTTATCAGTAGATTGTGCTAGCATCACCAACTTCAGCCATGGTAAAAAGAAGTTTCAGCAAACTGAAACTGGTTATAACACAATAGCTACAAACATGGACAGATGACCGTTTCGATCACCTCATTATGATGTACTTTGAGACTTCCGAAACCAAGACGTTTGACTGTTTAACTGAAGTGGTTGTATTTTCTTCATTCTGTATTTAATCCGTATATTTTAATTGAAATTGTTTATTTCCACCTCTGAGTTCTGTTTGTATATAAATCATATTATCGCATTTTTCCTTATGCATTACTCGTTTCTTCACTAGATCACCAACTAGTTGTACACATGCTTCATGCGAGAAAATTAACTATTCTTCTTCAGGTTACACGATTTCTTGGGTTAAACTGTGTCCTCAAGTCTCGTATTCGAAACAGACATTAGGCCAAATATTATTTAAAAAAAAAGAGTAGGCAAAATGACCAACTAGTCGGTAAAATCCCTCACTCCGCCCCTAACATTTTGGTTAGTAGCGTCCCTAACTGCTGTTTCTTTTTTCCGGCCCCCACCCCCACCCCTCCGTTTTTTCCAATAATGTAAAATTCGTTTCTCTCAAAATTTTAAGATCTTGAAAATTCATAGTTGCGGCATCACAAAAAACCTAGTAAAGAACGAACTTCGGGTCGTTTATGTATTTGAATGTGTGTTCGTTTTATGTCTCATCTACTCATCCATAACAGTATCAGTTGTCTTTATATTTAATTTCAATATTCACGTTAGGTCTCGCTCTTGTCGGGCTTCATCTATCCCTTCATTGTAATTTCGTTCATTTTAAGTTTCTATCATTATATGGTTTTATGCACCCCATCCCCCCGAATAAAATTCCTGGATACGCCATTGCCTTTGGTTTTACTATTTTAAAAGGACACTTTATCTTTTGATCCTATTTCATTTGAAAGCATAGGAAGTTGATACAAAAAGAAAACCCCCAAAACAAGCCTTGAGTAATTTTTGAAGCATATCTATTTTAGAAGTTTGAGCAATATTTGCTTAAACTTTGCTCAAACTGAAGCAATATTTGAATTAGCGAATTTTTGAATTAAGCAGTTATTTGTTGGCCCAAGTTCTTTGGTCAAAATTAAATAAAAAACAAGTTTCTGCAACTGAAAGTAAGGAGCAACATTAAAACTTAAAACGAACGAAATTAAAACTTAAAACGAAATTATTACGTATATGAAGGGGGTTGCCAGTAGTATTGGGTCAATCTAAGGTATAACACAAACAGGGCATTGCTCCTACGACGCAGTATTGTCTCTCTATTTTAACGACACACATAGCCAATCATTTCAACGACACACATAGCCCATCTTTTCTACGACACACATAGGGTAATCCTCCTACGACACACATATCCAATCATTTCTACGACACACATAGCCAATCATTCGTACGACATACATAGCCAATCATTCGTACGACACACATAGCCAATCATTCCTACGACACACAAATCCTATCATTCCAACAAGACACATAGGCAATCATTCCGACAAGACACATAGGCAGTCATTCCGAAAAGATCTTAGAAACAATTATTCTTAACGATAGAAATGCTATTACTTGAAGCGCAGTCATAGGAAATCGTTTCAAGCGGACATTCTTACCTCGAGTTTTGCGATAAGGATTTCTCGGAATTTTTCTGTAAGAATGCCAACAGTTAGAGCGGGCATCCCGTTATCTCAAGCAAATGTTTCGTTATAAAAGAACAGTGGACATTGAATGAAGTTTTTATATGGATTCTAATAAACAATTGGTAGAGATCTTTTTGTACTCTAATATATCGAACTGATTATTGATTATTGATAATTGAACACTTCAGGACCCCGAGTCCCGCAACAGGGACCGGAGTCCCCCGGGAGGTACCTCCTTAAGGACCCCCCTCCTTCCGGGCCATCCCACCCTTCCCCTACTTTTTTTAGGGTGGCCTTAATTTCTACAGTTTGCTCTTGATTTTTATGGATTCGTCAGGATTTCTATGTATTGGTCATGAGTTTTACAGTTTTGTATTGGTATCTTTGGTTTGGTCTGGATTTCTATGGTTTGTCTTTATTTTTATGGTTTGGTCTGGCTTTCTATGGTTTGGTCTGGATTTCTATGGTTTGGTCCGGATTTCTAGGGTTGGCCCTTGATTTTTATGAATTCTGCTACATTTCTATGCATTGGATATGATTTAAATGAATCTCTCTGAATTTCGTGCATTGATTATGATTTCTATGAGACTTTTTTGGATTTCTATAGACCGGCCCTGTTTTCTGCAGTTTTCTCTTGATGTCTATGGTTTGGTCTAGATTCTTAGAGTTGACCCTGATTTTCATGAATTTGCGTAAATTTCTATGTATTGCGTATGATTTCTATTTATTCTCCATATTTCCATGTATTGGTTATGATTTTTATGAATTCGTAGGAATTTCTATGCATCAGTCACAATTTTTAGAGGTTGACCTTAATTTCTACAGTTTGGTCTTGATTTTTATGAATTCGATGGGATTTCTATGTATCGGACATGAGTATTTAAAGGTTGGCAATGACTTCTACAGTTTGGTCTTGATTTTTATGAATTTGACGGGATTTCTATGTATCGGCCATGATTTTTCAGAGGTTGGCCATGATTTCTACAGTTTTATCTTGATTTCTATGGTTTGGTCCGGATTTCTAAGGTTGTCCCTGATTTCTAAATTTTGATCATGATTCTTATGAATATATAGAATAAAATTTCCAGAGATGATAGTGCTCTAAGAGAATGCTAGTCTAAAACTTTTAGTTGACGACAAAGGTCAACTTCTTGCTACCGTTGCAGGTAACATATTACGCGTTGATAGATCATATCACCATCTTTCTGCTATTAGTATTCAAAAGAAGACAAGAAGAAGAAGACATGCATACCACTGTAAAAAAAATAATGTCGTAATAGACAATGAAACCGCAAGTAAAATAAAAAGAGCACTAGCAAACATTATCAGCATGGAGATTAACGATGATTTGATGAAAAACAAACCCCATACAAACGTCACTAGCACCATCATGGAAAAGGTGAGGGTAAAGCATTTCGAGAAAACGTGTGCAAAAAATAAAGTTATCGTAGCATTGAAGGCTGGGAAAGAGAAATATTTGAATTATGAAACAAGTGGTAATGACGACCTTATTGGAAATATATGTGTGTGCTGACATGGCACTAAGGAGTTGAATTCCTTTGGAGTACCCAAGAATTTCTACCATCAAAGTGGTAGCTACCATCAGGCATACCGCTGTAATAGTGTCATAAGTCATATCTTATCCAAGTGTCAAAACCGCAACCTATGCAAAAATAATGTCGTAATAGACAATGAAACCGCAAGTAAAATAAAAACGGCTTTGAAAGGCAATATCACCAAGGAATAGAAAGATGAATCGATGAAAAAAGAATCATCAGCAAACGTTACTGTTACCATCATGGGTTTACCAACAGATGCAGTCGATGAAGTCGGTATTATCGACAATGAAATGTATGACGAGGTTGTTAAAAGTTGTGTATACCCCCAAAATGGAAATATGTGACATCTGAAGAAAAAACACGACGAAGTATTTTATAAGTAGATTTAAGGTGATCATTTTCTTATGAGGAGATTCAACGTGCATTTGTTTCAAAAAAATATTTTATTGCATTACTTTGTCTTTGTCTCCATTATTTTTAGGGTACGATATCAACTCCAGAGGAAACTCAGAACTGAATGGTAACTTTTTTTTGGTGAATCTCAGAACCGGAGCATATCTTTCAAAAAAAAAATCAGAATCGAAGTGTAACTTTTTTGAGGCAACGCAACACTATAGCGCTGCCTATAGTAAAGGCCATAGGCTCAAATGTTTTAATATTTATTATTTTTTTTACAGAAGCACTTCGTATGGAAGGGTTCGTCGTATATACTTCAAAGGGGGCACATTCGATTGTAAATTGAGAGTTCTAGTGTCCTTTTTAAGGGTCAAAAGTGATTGGAAGGCAACTAACACCCCTTCCATGCCCATCATTTCCCAAACACATCCAATCAAAATTTTGAGACAGCCATTTTGTTCTACCTAGTTGATTCCCAGATGGAAATTATGTTTTTGAGGAGGATACTCCCCCACAGCCCTCAGGGCACGGGTTGTAAGTTTTGCCCTGGGGGCATATAAGGTTTTTATAGAAAGCATTGTCGTAGAAACTTCAAAAAGCACTCATTCGATTGGAAATTCAAAGAGCTAGTGCCCTTTTTAATAGTCGAAAGTGATTGGAGGACAACTAACCCCCCTCTCACGCCAACCTTTTCCCAAAACACATCCAATCAAAATTTTAAGATAGCCATTTTGTTCAACATAGTTGAAAATTTTGGAAATTAGGTCTTTGAAAATGACACCCCCTCCCGCACAGCCCTCAGGGCAAGGATTGTAAGTTATGCCCTGGGGGCATATAATGTTTTTATAGAAAGCGTTGTCATAGAAACTTCAAAAAGGGCTCATTCGATTGGAAATTTAAATGGCTAGTGCCCTTTTTAATAGTCAAAAGTGATTGCAAGGCAACTAAAAACCCTTCCATGCCCACTATTTCCCCAAACAAGTCCAATCAAAATTTTTAGATAGCCATTTTGTTCAACTTAGTTGAAAGTTCTGGAAGTTATATCTTTGAGCAGAACACTCCCCCGACAGTCTTCAGGGCAAGGGTTATAAGTTATGTACTGGGGCATACATGGCACTTATGGAAGGAATGCTCGTATAAACTTCAGAGAGGGCTCATTTGATTGGAAATTGAAAGTTCTAGTTCACTTTTTAAATTTCAAAAGATATCCGAGGGCAACTACCCCCCCTCCAAACACCCTTTTTCCCCAAGCCCATCTGATATAATTTTTAAAATAGCCATTTCATTAAAAATAATTCAAAGGTCAGATAAGAAAAACTCCTGTGTCGACACAACCCCCCAGGGCCCGGAGGCAGGCCTTGAAAGTAATGCTCTGGGGGCATATATAATTGTTATGGAAGGGATGCTCGTATAAACTTTGGAGAGGGTTCATTTAATTGGAAATTAAAAGTTCTTGTTCGCTTTTTGAAAGTCAAAAGAGATTGGAGGGCAACTAGCCCCCCCCTTCCCCCTCCACGCCCTAAATGCATCAGATAAAAATTTTGAGATAGACATTTTGTTAAAAATAGTTCAAAGTTCAGATAACAAAAACTCCGGTGTCGACACAGCCCCACAGTGCCCGGGGGTAGGCGTTGTAAGTTATGCCTTGGGGGCATATATGGTTGTTATGGAAGGAATGCTCGTATAACCTTCATAGAGGGCTCATTTGATTGGAAATTGAAAGTTGTAATTCACTTTTTAAGAGTCAAAAGCGATCGGAGGGCAGCTAGCCTCCCCCCAGACTCCATTTATTTTTTATCTCAGAGGCACTTCATATAGAAGGTGTCGTCGTATTAACTTCAAAGGGGGCTCATTCGATTGGAAATCGAGAGTTCTAGTGCCCTTTTAAGAGTCAAAAGAGATCGGAGGTTAGCTCCCCCCCAAGCCTCAAAGATCGTATAATGAAAACTCCGCGGTCGACACAGCCCCCCAGGGCCGGGGGCAGACGTTGCAAGTAATGCACTGGGGCATATATAGTTCTTAGGGAAGGGATACTCGTATAGCCTTCGGAGTGGGCTCATATGATTGGAAATTGAAAGCTCTCGTTCACTTTTTAAGAGTCAAGAGATATCAGAGGGCAACCAGTCTCCTCCCCTCTGCACGTCCTATTTTCCTCAAACCCATCCGATAAGAACTTTGAGAGAGCCATTTTTTTTTAAACGTTCAAAGATCATATAACGAAAACTCCGGGGTCGACACAATCCTTCAGGGCCCGGGGTAAGCGTTGTAAGTAATGCCTGGAGGGCCTATACAGCTGTTGTGGAAGGGATGCTCGTATAAATTTCAGAGAGGGCTCATTTGATTAGAAATTGAAAGTTCTAGTTCATTTTTAAAGAGTCACAAGAGATCAGAAGGCAACTATCTCCCCGCGCCCCTTTTCTCCCAAATGCATCCGATACAAATTTTGAGATTGCCATTTTGTTAAAATAGCTCAATGGTCAGATAAAAAAAAACTCCGGTGTCGACACAACTCCCCAGGGCCCGGGGGCAGGCATTGCAAGCTGTGTCCTGGGCCGTATATTGTTCTTATGAAAGGGATGCTCGTATAAACATCAGAGAGGACTCATTTGAATGGAAATTAAAAGTTCTAGTTCATTTTCTCAGAGTAAAAAAAGATCGGAGGGCAACTAACCCCTCCCGCTCTCCACGCCTTTGGGTTTACCAGATGGATAAACCCATCCGATAAAAATTTGAGGCGAACTTTTTGTTAAAAATAGTTCAAACATCAGTTATTAAAACTCCGGGGTCGACACAATCCCCCAGGGCCCAGGGACCGGAGTTGTAAGTTATACTCTGGGGGCATATATGGTTCTTATAGAAGGGATGCTCGTATAAACTTCAGAAAGGGCTCATTTGATTGAAAATAGAAAGTTCTAGAAAGTGAAAGAGACCGAAGGGCAATAAACCCCCCCCCCCCACGCCCTTTTTTCCCCAAACTCATCCGATAAATATTCTGAGATGGCCATTTTGTTAAAAATAGTTCAAACATCAGATAATAAAAACTCCGAGCTTGACACAAACCCACTCTTTCACTTTGATATTGTTACTTTGATACCAGTTTTGATACTTTGATGAACATTTGACTTTTTTTTAAAGTTTGATTTAGAAATAAGGAATTTTTAAAAACTTTGAACTTTTTGCAATCAAAAAACGAACAAAAATTAATTTAAAAAAAAAAACTTTCCTAAAAATAAGTTTTTCAAAGAAAAGTAAAGGCCATTTTAAACTTAAGCTCAGCAGATACAAATACCTTTTAAAATTCAAACTAAAAACGACCAGATATTACTATTAAAGAATAAATGAAACCTAAAACGAACAGAAATTAAATAAACAATCATAGCAAAAAACCTACAACAAGTAAAAATGTAAATGCATAAATACATCTTAAAGCGAGTAATGCTTAAATTGAATATGAAAATCAAGCTTAGCGAAAAAAAATATTTTGCTATTGAAGTATAAACGAAACTTATAACGAACAGAAATTAAATAAACAATCAATGCAAACAAACATACAACAGATATTAATGTAAATTAATAAATAAATCTTAAAACGAGTGAACCTCAAATTGAATATGCAAATCAAGCTTGAAACGAACAAAAATCACTACAAACAAGTGTTTGGGTATCGCCTCCTTCTCTCACTGTAAAAGTCTTAAAACCTACTGTGTCATTGGCGCTTTACTGAAAACTGTATATGTCTTGAACAGTCTTGGAAAGTATAAACGACATCAAATTGAATATTTGATGTATTGATATTAATTGTTGAAAAATCCATCAGTTCAAGCATTTATTTCACTGTAATTTTATTTTTATTTTCAATGCTGTAAGAACTGGAAAACAAAATATTTGTAATATAATCCGTTTTCAGTGAAGCGCCAATGACGCAGTAGACTTTTGGTTTTTATTTACAGTTAAGGAAGGGGGCAGTATCCAAACTCTTGTTTGTAGTGAAATTATATTCGTCTTGAACAACTTTAGAAAGAACTAATAAATTAAACTGAATATTTCATGTATAATAATATTAATTGCTGAAAGCTCATCAGTTCAAAATTTTACTGTAATTTTAATGTTTATTTTCAATATTAAATACAAAAGAAAATATTTGTAATAAAATTGGTTTTCAGTGAAGCGCCAATGACGCAGTAGGTTTTAGACTTTTACAGTGAGAGAAGGAGGCGATACCCAAATCTTATCTGCTGAGTTTTTCCTGTTCCCAACCTAAAATGTATTTATTGTGAAATTTCAGCCTTAAAATCTAACCCTTCTTTATAAGAAATTTGTTATGGAAGGAGAAACATACAAAAATGTGGGAATTTTGAAAACAGATGATGCGTTGCAATTCAAGTAAAGATTATTACGCACAATACGCTAATTTGTATGTGATTGAAAAGATATTTTGCTTCATTATTTGTATCGTGTCGTTTATCACCATCTCATGAAAATAGCATATCGGTTATTTCCTGCCAAACAACGGCGTCCAATTAAAAAAAAAAATAGAGTTGATTTAAAGTCAGTACCTGAATTTGTTAATCCAAATTAAATTAAAATATGTGATGTCCAAATGTAATGGTTGCAGTTTACTTGATTTCTTCCAAGATATAACTGAATAGCATGATTCCTTTACAATCGGAGCTTGTCGGATTGTTAGGAAAATTGTACTGACGCGCAAAAGGGTGTGTCGACAAGTGTTATCATAAACTAAGTTAGAATTTTGTCTCGCTATAACAAGAGAGAAACGGGAAAAATTACTTCGCTGAAATCCTTCCATTGAGTCCGGCTGGATAGGATCTGACAATGCAGCATCCCCCTCACTGAAGTTCCCACATAAAGCCCAAATAATATATTTCACCTTTAATTAATTATCTTGACGCGTAAAAGTTTTTTTTGTTAAAACGGGTTTCTAGACTCTCGGATCAATAAAATCTAGTTTCGTCCGTATTTGCCTTCAAAATATTGGAGAAAAATATTATTTGAAATTATTTAAAAAGTGTATAACAATGCAAAGAAACATGGCAATCTATTTAACAACAACATTTTGCATGTTATAAAGCAAGAATTTCATAGACTGAGTGTTTTCTTTTAGTTTCTTATATATCCCAGAGGGCTCTGGGATCATCAGGGGGTTGGGTGCATTGTCAGAAAAGTTACCATGATATTTGGAAGGAGCAGAAGATAAGGAAAC
>JAQQPU010009550.1:0-17384 GCA_029168905.1 Artemia sp. Kazakhstan ARC1039
GGGGGGGGGGGGGGCTAGTTGCCCTCCAATCTCTTTTGACTCTAAAAAACTGAACTAGATTTTCGAATTTCCAATCAAATTATCCCTCTGAAGTTTTTACGAGCATCCCTTCAATAAGAACCATATATTCCCCCCAGGGCATAACTTACAACGCCTGCCCTCGGGCCCTGTGGGGCTGTGTCGACCACGGAGTTTTCGTTATATGGTCTTTGAACTATTAAAAAAAGGATATCTCAAAGTTCTTATCGGACGGGTTTGAGGAAAAAAGGGCGTAGAGGGGGGGGGGTGTGGGCTAGGTGCCCTCCAATCTCTTTTGACTCTTAAAAAGTCAACTAGAACTTTCAATTTCCAGTCAAATGAGCTCTCTCTGCAGTTTATACGAGCATTCTTTCCATAAGAACCATGTATACCTCCAGGGCATAACTTATAACCATTGCCCTGAAGACATGGGGGGATTGTCCAGCTCAAACATATAATTTCCAGAACTTTCAACTACGTTGAACAAAATGGCTATATCAAAATTTTGATTGGATGTGTTTGGGGAAAGGTGGGTGTGGAAGGGGTGTTAGTTGCCTTCCAATCACTTTCGACTATTAAAAAGGGAACTACCCATTTAAATTTCTAATCGAATGAGCCCTTTCTGAAGTTTCTACGACAACGCTTTCTATAAAAACTTTATATGCCAACAGGGCATAACTTACAGCCCTTGCCCTGAGGGCTGTGGGGGGGGGTTTGTTATCCTTAAAGACCTAATTTCCTAAATTTTCAACTTCGTTGAACGAAATGGCTATCTCAAAATTTTGTTGGGGAAAAGGTGGGCATGAGAGGGGGATTAGTTGCCCTCCACTCACTTTCGACTGTTAAAAAGGGCACTAGCCCTTTGAATTTCCAATCGAATGAGTCCTTTTTGAAGTTTCTATGACAAAGCTTTCTATAAAAACCTTATATGCCCCCAGGGCATAACTTACAACCCTTGCCCTGAGGGCTGTGGGGGAGTGTTCTTCTCAAAAACATAATTTCTATGTGGAAATCAACTACGCTGAACAAAATTTTGATTGGATGTGTTTGGGGAACTGGTGGGCGTGAAAGGGCTGTTAGTTGCCTTCCAATCACTTTTCACCCCTAAAAAGGGTACTAGAACTCTCAATTTCCAATCAAATGAGACCCCTTTGAAGTTTCTACGACGACCCCTTCCATATGAAGTGCCTCTGGGAAAAAGATAATAAAACATTGGAGCCGTATGGCCTTTACTATAGGCAACGCTATAGCGTTGCCTCTGATATACCTCAGTGGCTATTGCTAGGTTATTGGCAAGACGAAAGTCATACTTTTTAAATTGAAGCCGTGTAAAAGTGGAATGTCTAGATCAGATGTTTATTTGAAAGAAATTACAATCACAAGCCCCAAAGGGCTGAATTTGAATTTCGGGGTCAATAAATAAAAATAGGCAAAAAAAGAGAAGAAAAACAACGATAGATTTATAAAACAAAACAAAAATTATAAAAGTGCTAAATTTGAATTCGTCAGAAAGAAAATATTTTCATTATTCATTATTAAAACTCCCATTTCATCAAATTCGTCAAAAAATAAAATATAAATATATATTTCGGTCACAACGTGTTTAAAAGGTAAAAACAAGGAAAACTCGTTTATAACTCACAAAAAAAAGAAAAAAAATTGAATAAATTTAACTCTGTTAAACTATTAACCTTGACTTTTACATTATACTTTAATGCTACTACACCATACGGTCTATTACCTCTCTAAATTTATTACTGGAATTGAATACAACACAGCTATGGTTTTCTCTTTGTAAGGCATACGTTCTGGCATATCCGGTTCATATTCTTATCCTTTGCTCTTACTTTTCCCAGGAAGGTGTATGTTGTATCTGACCTTGCCTGTTATAAGTGCATCCTTTCTTATGCCCTTTTACGGAATTTTTCTTTTCTTTTAATGAATGCTAGTTTTTGCCTGAGCTTACGTTGCATCATTTTTCCTTTTTTTTGGTGTGGGGAAGCTCCCTATTTTAAGAGTCAAAAAATTATCAGAGTGCACCCCCCCCCAACGCCCTTTTTTACCCAAATACATCTGATCAAAAATTTGAGATAGGCTTTGGGCTCAAAATAGTCGAAAGATTATATAACAATATCATCGCGGTTGATACAACCCCGAGAGCCCTGGGGCAAGAGCTGGAAGTTATGCCCGGGGTATAATAAGGTTTCCATATAAGGTTTTACGGAAAAGGTGGCCGTATGAACTTTGGAAGAAGCTCATTTGATTTTACATTGGAAGTTCTATTTCCCTTTTAAGGAGTCAAAAGGGATCGGGGGGCAAATAGCTCCCCCCCCCCCTCACGCCCTCTGTTCCCCAAATGTATTCGATCTAACTTTTGGGATAGCCATTTTGTTCTAAATAGATTCAGTCCTTCTAAAATGAAGGCAGTCTCTTTTAGAGAGTGAGCTTGAATTGCCTGCCTCCCTCTGGGTATGAATATCCAAATGCCGAAACCTCCAGCCCTCCTCTTGTTGTTTGGACGTAATAAAAGATCTAAAGCCGAACTGGTCAGCCGTGACAAAAACAAAAAAAGGAATATAAAGATGACAAACGGTTCTATGGCCAGTGAATGAAAACGAAGAGAGCAAAAAATTCAAACGAATATTTCGCCCGTATACAACAAGGCGTTTTCAGCGTAGAAAAAAATAAACCAACAAAAAGCAAAACTAGAAACTAAAACTAAAAAATATATATAAAACTAAACTAGACTAACATGAAATATACAATATAAATATATAATGTACTTACATATAAAATTGGCAGCTACCTTCATGAAACCACAGTTACTTTTGTAACTGCTATGTGAAAATAATACCACGCGTATACTTTCTATTCTGTCAGATAAGGCAAGCAATAAAAAAAATAGTTTAGATCGTCTTTTCAATTTTGTGTATTTTTTATGTGTATATAAAACTTTTCAGTAAAACCGCTTAACTACGGACCATATGGGTCTTATTTGCCGTCCTATGACTCAACGTTCGCTAATGCTTCCAAACAAGAGTCTGAACTTATCTACCAAACATACGGAGACGAAACTGGAGTACAATATGCGGAAAGGTATGAAACTCTTCTGTTTCTCGTAAAATATATCAATAGTACAAGCAGGGTAGGCTCTAGCACTCTAATGCCAACTGCTTTCTTTAAAGAAAATCCAACATAATGTCAATAATGTTTCTTCTACAGTTAGATCTGCTCAACTAGATATCTCTTCAAGTGGACCTCCTTTTGCCACCATTTGTCGGGGTTGCCATACGGGGGGGGGGGGGGGGGCACGGAATACTGTGTTGACATGATAGAGGAAATATATAGGATTGAGTGTTTGAAGAACGGCTTTAGTGAGTTCTGCGCGTTTTGAGCGGTCTCCCTTCTCAAAATACATAAGTTACTGAAGAATTTTCGGTAAAAAAAGAATAAAAAATAAAATATGACCAAGGAGCAAGGAACGAGAAAAGACTAAGAAGTAGAAAAGATAAAATGAACATATACGGTAAGTGGAGAAAAGACGTGAAAACACAGGTAAATTAACTCTCTAAGAACATGCATAGCAGTTCAGAATCTAAAATAGATACGGTACATATATAATTGTTCAGGTTGAGTCGTCCAAATTTTTGAATAGCTTTTCTCCCACAAATCTGGGGGGATAATTAGCCCTGCTATAGATTTTGATTTTTTTTTTGCCTTCACAAGGATAAATTGAATGCCCCCTCTCCCCTACATTTTTGTTGATTGGTGCCACAACTTGCAATAATTACTGGTATATGAAAATTTTATCAATGCGTAAATGTTGCTATAATAAATATGACTGTTACTTTCGAATGCTTATTTGAAATCTAAGGCTAAGCAAATATAATCTCGTAAACCACATTGGTTTGTCATAAGAAAAACAAAATTAAAGAAATGAAAACCGGAAATGGGACTTTTTAAGGCCAACGAAAATACCAGACGAACAAAGCGAATATTTCGGGAGGACAGCCGAGTCCCTTCATCAGCACTATAAGAAATTGGTTTAAAATGCAAAAAATGGGTTTCAAAGAAAACAAAAACGTTTGTTTTCTTTGGCTGTGTTTTTATTGGTTCTCCGCGTTGTTTGGTTTTTAAATTTTTAATTCTGCCAATTTTGGTTCTTATTTGTTTTTTCTGGTGGTTTTATCCGAATTGTTTCATTCACATTTTGGCAATTTTCTTGTACTTTCTCTGATACCTCTGGAAAAAGGGGAGGGGGTGGGTCCTCCCGAAAATTGACTTTGTTTCTATAGTGTTTTCATTAGCCTTAAAAAGAACCCACTCTCGGCCTTCATTTCCACAATTTTGTTTTTGACCTAAGAGATCGTTTCGGCTATATGACTAAAAGCCATCTTCAGCGAAATACAATGTAAATACTAAGACAAAGAAATTAATAAGGATTTAACTGACTAAAAACTCTTGGTTACAGTGGTGCCATCTAAAACAAAGAAACCTAAAAGGCCATACAGGCCATACTAAAACAAAGAAATTAATAAGGATTTAACTGACTCAAAACTCTTGGATAAAGTGGCGCCATCTAAAACAAAGAAACTTAAAAGGCCATAGTAAAACGAAGAAACCTTTAAGGATTTTACTGATTCAAACTCTTGGACAAAGTGGCGCCATCTAAAATAAAGAAACCTAAAAGGCCATACTAAAACCAAGAAACCAATAAGGATTTAACTGACTCAAAGCTCTTGGATAAAGTGTTTGTTTCTTTGTTTTATGGTTTACATTATATTTCGCTGCAGACATCTATTAGTCCTATAGTCTAAAAATTCACTTACGTTATATTTTATTCACTGTCTTCAGAAAATTCCTCATTAACTTAGTGTATTTTGTATAATGAAAAAGCAATGTGGTCTTCGTCATAATATGACAAACGTCATAATATGACGTCATATTATTGTCATAATATGACAATCAGACAAATCATGTGAGTTATCTTTTGATTTCTTCAAAAGTTTCCTTAACAGGTCCGTAAAACTAAGCAATAGCAATTTTACTAGTTTTAACATGTTTTTACTAGTTATAGAATGATTTTTAGGAAGATTGTGATTTTAGACTCTTTTGCTATGTATATTTAATTTTTGTGGTGCCATGAATATCCAAAATAAGAAATTAAGGGACCAAGAAACAGGGAAAAGGAATTCAAATTAGATGGAGATGTTAAATGTTTTACACAATTAAGAATCAAGTATAGACAAAAATCAATACAACAAGAGGTATAGAACATTAGTGTATGAGAGAGGGGGATGTTTTCTTTTGAATTGCTGTCACAAAGGACAGTTTTCGAATGTGTTTTTTTTTCCTTACCAAATCCCAGTTAAACAATAATTTCTGTTTCAGAAATAGCTGCTAACAACATCATCTGTTACTTAGCCCATTTTTCATCTGTCTTTAAATGATGTTTGGAAAATAGTCTGAGGTGAGAAAAGGATAGGAAAGGCTGTTGCTTGCACCTGTGTCATTTTTGCTTGGCTCCTACTCTTGTGCTCTTTTGAACTTCGGTTAACAAAACAACAATTGGTATTAAACGAAACACAAAGAAGCTTAAAAAAAATGTAAGCTCAGATTGTCCATCAAATTTGAGTATGATCGTCTTTTATAAATTTCTTTTATTTTCTCCAAAGCGTTTCTAATCTGAAATAAGAAATATATTCGTTCTAATAATGTAGTCTGGAATTCTACCTGAAATAATAACTATTGTTGAACAACCTTTATAATTAATTGTTAAATTGTTTTTGTCCATCTTCATGGGTGTGCACAGAAAAATGAACTCACCGAAAAATTAATAACCAAATTTGTCTTATATATAGAAATATAGATATCTAGTATATATATATATATATATATATATATATATATATATATATAGGACTATCTTACCCTGCTTTTGACTTTATTGATATATTTTTCCCCTTTTATGTGGTCCCCTACTTGCTTTTTTTCTGAATCTGTCACTTTCTCACTCTTCATTTTTTATTTATTTTTGCAAGTAACACGTAAATACGCTCTGAGACAATACTGGCTACGTATGACACAGAATCTCTTCAGTCATTTCTTTTATTCTGTATTGTCTATTTCAAAAAGGCCAGTTTTTTCCTTCGGATTGGGACGGCTTAGATCTTAGTCGCCGCCCCCACCACCAGTATTTTGACTAGGCTTAGGACTGTGACTATACTCTTAATGTCGTCGATGATCGTCTGAATTTATCGACTGAACAAGAGTATGCAAAAGTTATTTTTGAAAAGAATTATTTTTGAAAAGGTGACATATTTTGTAGATTTTAACTTTTCTTTTCCTCCAATATTTCGGACAATGTTAAAGGTTGTAACTGTAATCTGAATATTGATGAGGATATTATGAATTAAATGACGTCACCAGAGCATGTTAAATTAGAAACTTTGTTTCTAAATATCTGAAAATGTCATTGATCTCAGCGGCGGATCTAGGATTTTTCTTAGGGGGGGGGGGGGCAAAATAGTTTGATCCGAAAAAAAATTAGGGGGGGGGGGTGCAAAATAGGTTGATCCGATAAACTTGCGTTAGGAGCAAGTTTAATTAACGCAAACTTGAGTTAAATAAGTAAATTACACTACTTTAAACTACGCTAGGAGGGGGGCATACCCCAACAACCCCTCCCTCGCCTCCCCACCTCCCCTCTGGATCCGCCACTGATTGATTCTTCTTTTTTCCAGCATTTTGGACTATGTTCGAGATTGTGACTATGCTCTGAATATCGTTGATGATCTTCTAAATTTAATGACTGGAGGAGAGCATGCCAAAGTGGTAAGACTTCTCTCTGAAAAAAGAAAAGCCCATGTGCTGAATGTGGAGGAAGAATACATACTTCATGCATCCGAAGCGATGCATAAGGCTTATATAAAGGTATTTTGAACCCTCTGTCTTCTTTTTTTTATAATATGGCGGTTCAGTATCCTTGCGGAAAAGATAAGCCCTCTATCTTCAAACGCATTCCACATTTTATAGATTTTGGTTTAAGGGGGGGGGTACTAGTCGGGGTAGCTCGTCCGAGGTAGGTCAGTGTATGTATCTTTGGGAAACAGTCATCGGCAACTAATCAAATCTCTCCTTGAAAGTTTGCACTGTTGTCCTATAGGCTGTAGCACCACTCTAGAGGATTAAAAAAGGGTAAGCTATAGGCGATAGTTAACCTCTTTTTTAATCTTCTGGAGTGGTGCTAGGAGAATTTTAAGAGTCCTCACAAAAACAGGCATCCATATTCGGCATTTAGTCTATTGTACGAATTATAGAGAAGGAGGGTCAATCTGCATCATAATGGGCCCTAAACATGAACAATCACATTTAGCATCCTGGCCCAAGAAGACTGAACATAATTAGCCGGATCAGAAAAATATTCTCAGAGAGGTTTCCCTATTCACAGATTCACCTTCAAAGATTAAGTCATGAATTTGACGTTACACGGTTGACTCGTTTTACTCTGTATATTAGATGTGTTGAAAACTACCATCGAGACTTCAGACCACTTTTCTATTTGGAGACAATTGGCTTGTGGAGAAAGAGAAGCTTTGACTATCAGCCTCACTGTATCGATTGATACTGCTTGAGAAACCCTAAATTTATTTTGTATTATTACTGATTCAAAATTCAGTGGCAGCGACAAGCTAGAGAAGTGTGTTTGGTTAGAAGGATTAGAACATGGCTAAAGATGTGTAGTTTAAGCAGTGTTTACACTAAAGTTTCTCAAATTTTCAAAATTTTACAAATTTTCCCCAACTGTTCAGGGTTTACCTGAATTTCTCCAAAAGAAAAATGGGCTCTCCGAAATTTCTCCAAGAATTAAGGTTAATAAATACACGCACATTCACACAAAATAAAATTTTTAGGTATATTTGCTCAATGTTGTTCTTTTTTATCGTCATTACAAAAATCGTAAAAATCCTGCCCCCCCCCTAAGCTTTCATGAATCGGCGCCACTGTGTTGATTTTTCAAGACTGTTTTTAGTTTTGAATCACAATTTAATAAAGTTTGGGTTGTAAGTAGTTAGATAAAATCCTTTATTAACAAAGATAGGTAGCAGTAGCATAGGTACTTCGTGTGTACAGTCAAATCAAGGCTATAACACTCACAGGCAAATTCCTAAAATAAACTATATCGAACACTTTCTAAAGCATTATCGCCAAAATGCCGAGTAAAATAAGGGAGAAATGCTTTACTATGGGATAACTGAGGGAGGTTTTAGAAAAAGGGATTTACGAGTTCCCTCGATTTCTCTTGGAATGAAATTTTTTTTCATTCTTGGATCATTTTTTTGAATGAAAAAAGACGTTTTTCAGAAATTCAAATATACTATTGGAACTGAAGAGAGACAATATTGAAATCTGAAAGGAGCACAGTATAGGTTCTATTAGGATGAGATTTGACTCCAGGACCTCCAATAAGTGTTGACCATTAAGAAACACATTAATATTCAATTTTCTATATTAGGAGACCTCCCAAGCCCTATATCTCTGTTACTCGACTGACTTGCTTAATTTCGAATATTATCCACATACTTATCCCTGGCGTAATGCATTCAGTTTAATTACATTTGATAGCAGGGAAAACCAAAACTCAAAGCAGTCTTACATCTGATTGGCCCTGAAGTCAAGTCAAGTCTTATACCGCTCTTGATACCGTAGAAACTTGGCAGAGTAAGGTTCTGGATAAGACTCTGACAAAATAAATCTCCCGGGGGAAGCTGCACAGCTATGAACTAATATGTTGGCTATAGTTTCAACTTTAGTTGAGAAAATAAAGTGCGCAGCACTAGCAAACCACGTACTTGACCAAAGTTGTCAATTACGTAGCTCTGATCTCCTCAATGACGGCAGGCAAGTCTTATGACTCCGCTACGCTACGGCAGGCAAGTCATACTCCCAGATTCAGTCGTAAATCCACAAACAATGCTTACATAAATTACCAAAGCCCCGATGCCCATTTTTGGCTGCGTATTTCTCAAGATCAACGCAACCAAAAGTAAATACATGACGAACGACTTAAATGCAGCTGGAGCCCTGGGGATCTTCCTGGACTTATAAGAGATTGAAAGAGTTGTGAGCATCTGGGATTAACAATTTATATACATGGCAGCTGTGATTAGGAGATTTAGGTTAGAATATTGGTTTAGAGTGTTAGCAGTTGCTGCAGCTACGGTGGCAATACAGCGGCTGCAGTTATCACCCGGCTGAGTTCAGTCTTGTTAAATAGACACCAAAAGCCATCGCGACACCAAAATCTCAATTTGGGTATTTAATCCCAGAACAGTGTATCGTCATTTTTCAAAATTTTACAGGACAGTTTCGACACTAAAGGCCTGTCTCACTGCACTTGGAAAAAAGTGTAAATGAATAGTACGTTCCAAAATGCTGATTTGCGTAGGGCTATTTATTTTGCCAAAGCTTAACCAGATTCTCGATAAAATACGTTTTCTTTGTCAAAAATACGAATGTCTAAAAATGTTGAATGTCCGCTTTCACTGGTGAATGTCAACAAACACCAAATACGCCAGTGAAAGATTAAATATTTCATTACATTCATGTGCATTCGGACCCTCACCGGTGTATGTCGACAATCACAGATATGCTCTAGTGAACAAGAGAGGGAAAAACCCTATTCCTTAAAACCCAATCCCATGATGTCCAAAAGAGAGGAAAAACACAATTCTTAAAACCCAATCCTTATATCTAATTGAGAGATAAGATAGGAAAAAACCAAATCATTATCTGTGCTTCGATTCAGTCAGCGTTGTCGGTCTTATGAAAAATTTGTGTCAAGCTTATGCTAAGTTTGATGGTGACACCAACGTTTTGTTAATTTTTGTTTCTGATACCCTGATTTATACAGAATGGATATTGCAGTGAATCGTGATCTTTTTTTGAAAAGTTAAATGCATTAATTGCAGATAAACGAGAAGACAAGTGCTTTTATTTTCTCAAGAAAAGTAGTCTAAAATACTTTCTAAAGTGGTTTCTGCTAAAATTAAGTGCAACACACCTTTGGATTATATACGATTAAAACGTTTTGACGTTATTAAAATTAAGGATGAAGAGAAGTTGATTGTAACGTTAAAACTAGGAGGAACCTAATATACAGTATTACGTTACCAACGAGGACTTGTTGAGTATACGTTATGAAGCTAGAATAGGCAACGGAGTATGCTTAAAGTGTTAAAAAATTTTTAATTTTAAAAATGTTTAAAAAAATTTTAAATCTGATAAAAGAGTTTATGCTTTAAAAAATGTTTCATTATTATTTATTATTAATTTTTTTCCCCAGAGGCACTTCATATGGAAGGGGTCGTCGTATAAACTTCAAGGGGGCTCATTCAATTTAAAATCGAGCGTTCTAGTGCCCTTTTTCAGAGCCAAAAGTGATCGGAGGGCAACTAACCCTAACCTCAAGCCCTTTCTCCCCAAATGCATCTGATAAAAAATTTGAGATGACTATCTTGTTAAAAATAGTTCAACGGTCGGATGAGAAAAAAATTCGGTTTTTCCGAATTTTTTCCCACCCGATAAAATTTTGAGAGGCATTTTTTCAAAATAGTTCAAAGATCATATAACGAAAACTCCGGGATCGAAACAATCCTTCAGGGCCCGGGTTAGGCGTTGTAAGTTATGTCTGGGGGCATATATAACTGTTATGAAAAAGATGCTCGTATAAACTTCAGAGAGTGTTTATTTGATTGGAAATTGAAAGTTCTAGTTCAGTTTTTAAGAGTCAAAAGAGATTAGAGGGCAACTATCCTCCCCATACCCCTTTTCCCCCATATGCATTCAATTTGTTGTAAATAGTTCAAAGGTCAGATAAAAAAAAAAAACTCCGGTGTCGACACAACCCCCAAGGGCTCGGGAACAGGCGTTGCAAGTTATGTCCTGTTGGCATATATGGTTCTTATGGAAGGGATGCTCGTATAAACTTAAGAGAGGTCTCATTTGGTTGGAAGTTGAAAGTTCTATTTCACTTTTAAAGAGTCAAAACATTTCGGAGGGCAACTAGCCCCCCCCCCGCTTCCATGCCTTTTTTCCTCAAACCCATCCGATAAGAACTTTGAGATAGCCATTTTTTTAAATAGTTCAAAGATCATATAACGAAAACTCCAGGGTCGACACAGCCCCCCAGGGCCCAAGGGCAGGTGTTTTAAGTTATGCTCTGGGGGAATATGTGGTTCTTATGGGAGAAATGCACTTAAAAACTTCAGAGAGGGCTCATTTGATTGGAAATTGAAAGTTCTAGCTCAGTTTTTGAGAGTCAAAAAAGATTGCAGGGCAACTAGCCCCCCACGTTCCTTTTTCTCCAAATGTATCCAATAACAATTCTGAGATAGCCATTTTGTTAAAAATAGTTCAAAAGTTAGATAAAAAAAAGCTCAGGTGTCGACATAACCCCCCAGGGCCCGGGGGCAGACGTTGTAAGTGATGCCTTTGGGGCATTTATGGTTCTTATGAAAAGGATGCTCGTATAAACTTCAGAAAGGGCTCATTTGATTGGAAACTAAAAGTTCGAGTTCTTTTTTTAAGATTCAAAAGAGATCCGAGGGCAACTAGCCCCCCCCCCCCCTCCCCACGCATTTTTTTTCCAAACCCATGTAATTAAAATTTTGATAGTCATTTTGTTAAAAATAGTTCAAACGTCAGATAAGAAAAACTCCTGTGTCGACGCAACCCCCCAGGGCCCGGGGGCAGGCGTTGTTAGTAATGCTCTGGGGGCATATATAGCTCTTATGGAAGTGATGCTCGTATAAACTTCGGAGAGGGCTCATTTGATTGGAAATCGAAAGTTCTCGTTCACTTTTTAAGAGGTATATGGATCAGAGGGCAACTCCCCCCCTCTCCGTGCCCTTTTTCTCATTTTCCTCAAACCCCTCTGATAAGAACTTTGAGAGAGCCATTTTTTTCAAAATGGTTCAAAGATCTTATAACGAAAACTCCGGGGTTGACACAATCCTTCAGGGCCCGGGGTAGGCGTGGTAAGTTATGTCTGGGGGGCATATATAGGTGTTATGGAAGATATGCTCGTATAAACTTCAGAGAGGGCTCATTTGATTGGAAATTGAAAGTTCTAGTTCAGTTTTTAAGAGTCAAAAGAGATCGGAGGTCCCCTAGCCCCCACGCCCTTTTTTCCTCAGATTCACCCGAAACAAATTTTGAGATAGCCATTTTTTTAAATCGTTCAAAGGTCAGATAACAAAAACTCCGGTGTCGACACAACCCCCAGGGCCCGGGGGCAGGCATTGTAAGTTGTTTCCGTGGGCCGTATATGGTTCTTATGAAAAGGATGCTCTTATAAACTTCAGAGAGGGCTCATTTGATTGGAAATTAAAAGGTCTAGTTCACTTTATCATAGTCAAAAGAGATCGGAGGGCAACTAGCCCCTCCACGCCTCTTTCTTCCTCAAACCCATCCGATAAAAATTTTTAGGTGACTAGTTTGTTAAAAATAGTTCAAATATCAGATATTAAAACTCGGGGGTTAACGCAACCCCCCAGGGCCCGAAGACAGGCGTTGTATGTTATGCCCTGGGGGCACATATGGTTCTTATAGAAGGGATGCTCGTGTAATCTTCAGAGAGGGCTCATTTGTTTGAAAATGGAAAGTTCAAGTTCACTTTTAAAAATTCAAAAGAGATCGAAGGGCAATTAGCCCCCCCACCCTTTTTTCCCTAAACCCATCCGATAAAAATTTTCAG
Source organism: Artemia sp. Kazakhstan ARC1039 (assembly GCA_029168905.1). Taxonomy (NCBI): domain Eukaryota; kingdom Metazoa; phylum Arthropoda; class Branchiopoda; order Anostraca; family Artemiidae; genus Artemia; species Artemia sp. Kazakhstan ARC1039. Next base: position 12,776 of record JAQQPU010009550.1, read on the forward strand.
ATAGCCATTTTGTCAAAAATAGTTCAAATATCAGATAATAAAAACTCCGAGGCCGACACAAACCCATTTTTTTACTTTGATACCAGTTTTGATACTTTGATGAACGTTTTGAAAAAAAAAGTTTGGTTTTGAAATAAGGTATTTTTAAGAACTTGAAACTCTTGGCAATCAAAACGAACAAAAATTAATTAAAAAAAAAAACTTTCCGAAAAAGAAGTCTTTCAAAGAAAAGTAAAGGCCGTTTTAAACTTAAGATCAGCGGGTTTTAGACTTTTACAGTGAGAGAAAGAGGTGATACCCAAACTCTTGTTTGTATTGATTTTTGTTCGTTTCAAGCTTGATTTGCATATTTAATTTAAGTTTCACTCGTTTTAACATTTATTTATTCATTTACATTAATATCTATTGTATATTTGTTTGCATTGATTGTTTATTTGATTTTTGTTCGTTTTTAGTTTCATTTATACTTCAATAGCAAAATATTTTTTTTCGTTTTAAGGTTGATTTGCATATTCAATTTAAGCATTACTCGCTTTAAGATCTATTTGTTCAATTATATTATTACTTGTTATATGTTTTTTTGCTATGATTGTTTATTTAATTTCTGTTCGTTTTGGATTTCATTTATTCTTTAATAGTAATTTCTGGTCGTTTTTAGTTTGAATTTTTACAGGTATCTGTATCTGCTGATCTTAAGTTTATAAAGTCCTTTACTTTTCTTTGAAAAACTTATTTTTCGGAAAGTTTTTTATAATTAGTCAACAAGAAAATAGCCAGAAATACTAGTATAACTAGTTTTTAGTAAAATACTAGTTTTGGTTATATCCTGTTTTTTCCGGAGCTTCACTTAAGTTGGATGTAGGACCACGGACCCTCCGAGTAAATAGTAAGTTATTCAGTTGGTTAGGTTTGGTTGCAACTACCCTCCTTTTCTTTTTTTTATATATATATTTATAAAAAATGGTAATTGTTCGTAATGATCGTTTGGATTGGCTTGATAATAATCTATTGAGTGTTTTGGATTTAGGATTAGGGGTGCTTCACAGGGATTTTGATATGGGGGTAGATGATGTTTTTCCGAAGGTTAATTATAAGTGCCCAATTGATTTACATACTAGACTGGCACCGGATAAACTTGGCATTTTTCATCTGAATTGTCAGGGGTACATTGGATTATTTTTCGGAGCTGAGTATGCTATCTAATTTTCATATTCTTGCACTTACTGAAACATGGTTAATGAATAATAATTCTGGACTATTGGATATTTTAAATTATAATATGTATGTTAAGAACCGTACTCACCATCAGCATGAAGGACTTGCCCTGTATATTAGAACTGATTTGAATGTGAAGGTTAGGGATGATTTGTCCGTTAATAGAGAGATGATTTTTGAGTGTTTTGTTGCGGAGGTTGATAAGAATGGTGGCCCATTTTTTATTGCTGTTTGTTACCGCCCCCCTTCAGCTAGTGTAGATTGTTTTTTAGAATTATTAGAGCAACAAATAGACCTTCTAACTCGTAAGAACATGCCGTGTTTTGTGTGTGGCGATTTTAACATTGATTTGAAATTGTTAGCATCTAACTTAAAAGCCCGAAATTTTTTGAATTTAATGTTATGTTATGGGATGCATCCTGCTGTAAATATTTGTACTAGAGTGACGGAGTCATCTTCATCTCTAATTGATAATGTATTTTTGAATGTTCCCCATGATTCGTTGAGTGTTATGTTAAATGATGTTTCGGATCACTTTGGTTTGGCAATATTAGTTCCGGGTATATTGAAGAATATTAATATTAACAGTGATGCTCGCCCTAAGCCTAAGAAATTATTTGTTGATTCAAATACTATTTCAAGATTTAAGCTTAGGATAGAACAGTTAGATTTTAAATTTTTACAAGAAGAATTAGATTTAAATTTGAAGTTTGAGCTTTGGTATGGTAAGATTAAGGATACGTTTTTGGAATGTTGTGAAGTTTCAGGAATACAGAAGAGAAGGGTGTCTCCGAATAAACCTTGGATTACAAAGAGTTTGTTACAGTCAATTAATAGAAGACGTTTTTTATAAAAGTTGCCAACAAGGAGCAATGATCCTCATGATAAAGTAATATGTCGAGTTTATAATAGTAGGTTAAATGCTGTACTCCGACAGGCTAAGGTTGAATATTATAAGGTTAAGTTTAAAAAGTTGAGGGTAACCCGAGTAAGACTTGGAAATTGATTAAGTCGGTGACTTGCCCTGGTAGCGTTTTGATCCGTCCAGATAATATAGGAATGAATAATAATGTTGTAGATAAGATGTGTAATCACTTCGCTAGTATTGGGCAACGTGCGTCATCATCGGTGCCAGTATTTGATCAAGATGGAGATTTTCGTCAGTTCCTACCTGAAGATTGTGATGTGTCTGCGTACCTTAAATCTGTAACTATTGATGAATTATTTGATGTTATACAAAATATGAAAAAGGGTGCATCAGGAGGCGATTTTATTTCATTGAACGTTTTGAAGTCGATTTTACCTGTTGTTAATTAAAAAAAACTTTCCGAAAAATAAGTTTTTCAATGAAAAGTAAAGGCCATTTTAAACTTAAGCTCAGGAGATACAAATACCTGTTAAAATTCAAACTCAAAACGACCAGAATTACTATTAAAGAATAAATGAAACCCAAAACGAACAGAAATTAAATAAACAATCATAGCTAAAAACATACAACAAGTAATAATATAAATGAATAAATAGATCTTAAAGCGAGTAATGCTTAGATTGAATATGAAAATCAAGCTTAAAACGAAAACAAATATTTTGCTATTGAAGTATAAATGAAACTTAAAACGAACAGAAATTAAATAACAGTCAATGCGAACAAACATACAATATATATTAATGTAAATGAATAAATAAATCTTAAAACGAGTGAAACTTAAATTGAATATGCAAATCAAGTTTGAATCGAATAAAAATAACTACAAACAAGAGTTTGGGTATCGCCTCACTGCAGAAGCCTAAAACCTACTGCGTCATTGGCGCTTTACTGAAAACAATTCTTTCATTAATTAAGATTTTAGGGAATAAATATCAGCATATGTATATTAAATTGACAATGCACATTTTTTTTCAGTAAACTCATTTGAATTTGTTTTCAGTAAAGTACAAATTATATTCTGGCTTTTAGAAAGCATAGGGGTTTGAACCCTACTCTTATTAATTTATGCTCGTTTTGAGTTTGACTCTAATATCTATTTTAATATTTTTTCGTTTTGGGTTTCATTTATTTATTGATACTGATTTGGGGTAGTTGTATGCTTGGTAGATTATATGATAGTCCGGACGCCAGGTGTTGAAAGTGTGAATCATACCATGACGGAATAGGGCTGCTACGAGAATTAGCCTACCCTCCAAACCCCTAAATTGACCATGCGGATTCAAAAATACCAATGGCACTTGCTTGCGAGTGGTGGAACACTCCGAAACTTGACATTTTATTATATTTTGGTGTTTCATGCAAGAAACTGCATGTTCCACAAAGTTTGAGGTGCAGTTTTCCGCTCAAATAGAAATGCCTAGAAGCCATAGAATGTTTTCATAACAAACCAACACGATTAGTTAGAAAAAATGGCAGAGTTAAAAAAAAATGGCAAAACTATATGAGTCTTGAACAGTCTTGGAAAGTATAAACAAAATCAAATTGAATATTAGATATATAATGATATTAATTGTTGAAAGATCCATCAGTTCAAGATTTTTTTTCACTGTAATTTTATTTTCATTTTCAATGCTGTAAGAACTGGAAAATAATAAATTTGTAATATACGAGTAATCCGTTTTCAGTGAAGCACCAATGACGCAGAAGGCTTTAGGTTTTTACAGTTAAAGAAGGGGGCAGTATCCAAATTTTGTTTGTAGTGAAACTATATTTGTCTTGACTAATCTTGAAAAGAACTAATAAATTAAACTGAATATTTGATACATAATGATATTAATTGCTAAAAGCTCATGAGTTCAAAATTTTACTGTAATTTTAATATTTATTTTCAATATTAAGTACAAAAGAAACATTTGTAATATAATTCGTTTTCAGTAAAGCGCCAATGACGCAGTAGGTTTTAGGCTTCTGCAGTGAGGCGATACCCAAACTAAAAATTAAACAAGAAAAACGGGTTTTAATTTCTATAAAGCAGTGAATACAACACATTTAATTAAACACAAATACTCCGAATATTTCGGCCCCACATCCGGGAGCCTTTCTCAACGGAAAAAAAAAATTCTTACATAAATATAAAAAACATACTAAACAAAACAAAAGAAAAAATATAAATAAATAGGAAAAGAAAACTCACATATTAAATAAACAAACTCCATTCACTGCCGTATACAATAATACGGAAATACGAATACGGCAGTGAATGGAGTTTGTTTATTTAATATGTAAGTTTTCTTTTCCTATTTATTAATATTTTTTCTTTTGTTTTGTTTAGTATGTTCTATAAAAACCTTATATGCCCCCAGGTCATATCTTAAAACCCTCGCCCTGAAGGTTGTGGGGGAGTGTCCTCAAAATTTTGATTGGATGTGTTTGGGGAAATGATGGGCGTCGGGGGGGGGGGGGTAG
>JAQQPU010009551.1:2965-16626 GCA_029168905.1 Artemia sp. Kazakhstan ARC1039
TGTCTACTCACTCTCAAAGGAACCTACTCAAGTGAACATTGCTGCAAAGACCTACTTAAATCTACAGTAGCTTAACTTAAACTTTCTTCAGTTTCAAAGCTCTGGTGGTTAGTTTGTAAGTAGCACAAGATTTTCAATGTGTAAGGATGCCAGGAGATGATCACCAAGAAGAATTGTAACTCCCCCTGAGGGCCTTCCTCTACTCAACTGCTTCACAGAAGCCACTAACACATGGATGCTCTCATTAATTTTCAGAAGAGACAGGGCAGTGGCTGACAAGAAATGTTCCTGAATCCACAAGCTGTCATTACAAAAGTATAAACTACTTTCAATGAACAGGAGCTTATTTAGAATACCACTTTAACATTCCAAGAAGTCACCATTAGTTCAAAACAGCTCATGGACTTTTCATTAGCTTTCTACCTTTAACATATTTTACACTGTAACAAGGTAGTCTATTACATTCAATATAGAATAAAATTAAAATATAGAAACCCAGAATAGTGACAGGCTAATTGATCTATTTCTAGAGAAATATTTTAAACAATATTTGTTGTAGCAGTAGCTGTAACCTAGTACAAGGTGAATATGGCCCATAGTAACCAAAAATATAGTCTGAAACCCTATAAAAATGGGTTTGATGGAAACAGGAAAGTCTACCATTAGAATATCCTTGACTAAAAACCATAGACAGGAAACTTACAATCCCTTGGCTTGAACAACAAAAAATCACTTGGCCTAGGAAGGATATTATTTTCTTCTCTGCAGCTAACAGGGCACTAGAGCATCATAGAGAGCTGTTTAAGAGGAATCTCCTTTATTATGATCTAATGCTATTTCCTATCTTAAACAATGCTCAATATCTTTCTCATTAATTGTTTTTTTTTTTGCAAGAAATTCATTGTATATACTCCTAAACATGGCCAAAAACATGTGTGAAATAATTTGTCCAAAAATATCATTGGTAATTAAATAAAAATAAACTGTCACACACACTCTAATTTCTAAAAAGCCCTATTTCAAGATGATAGAAATAATTGAAATAATGATTGGCATATAGTTTGAAACAGCATAGTTATCGAAATTAAACATACAAACCAGATTTTATTTATGTCATCTGGATTCTTCAGAAACTTAGATTTTAGTTTTTTTTAAAAACAGTCTCATTTGACACAAAAAACTTTAATTTTGTCAGATTACAGCTTTTAAAAGCCAGTAATGCTTGGGGGAGTTTAATAGTTTTGATATGCATTTTTAAACAAGATGTTGACTTTTATTACATTAATTAAAAAACTTTTTCCACAAAATAAGTTTTTCAAAGAAAAGTAAAGAACTCCATTAAACAAAAAATGAGCAAAAATAAAAACAAATAATCTACCAAGCATGAAACCACCACAAATCAGCATTGATAAATAAATGAAACTCAAAACAAACAGACATTACAATAAATAACCGAGTCAAACTCAAAACGAGCAGAAATTAACACAAGTTGGGCTCAAAATCCCTATGCCTTCCCAAGGCCAGAACATAATTTGCACTTTACTGAAAAAATATAAATGTTTTTACTTTTAAATAAATCAAATAATATTAAGATTTTGATTACTAAATATCAGTATATGTATATTAAACTGACAATGCACATTCATTTGTATGCCCTGGGGGAAGTTATGTTATGCTCAAATCACTTTCGACTATTAAAAAGTGCACTAGCCCTTTGAATTTCCAATCGAATGAGCCCTTTTTCAAGTTTCTAGAACAAACATTTTAATAAAAACCTTATATTCCCCCAGGGCATAACTTATAACCCTTGCCCTGAAGACTGTGGGGGGAGTGTCCTGCTCAACGGTATAATTTCCTGAACTTTAAACTGCGTGGAGCAAAATGACTATCTAAAAATTTTGATTGGATATGTTTGGGGAAATGGTGGGCGTGGAAGGAGTGTTAGTTGCCTTCCTATCGCTTTCGACTATTAAAAAGGGCACTAGCCCTTTCAATTTCCAATCAAATGAGCCCTTTTTGAAGGTTGTATGACGACGCGTTCAGTAAAAACCTTATATGCCCTCAGGGCATAACTTACAACCCTTGCCCTGAGGGCTGTGGGGGAGTGTCCTCCTCAAAAACATAATTTCTATCTGGAAATCCACAACACTGAACAAAATGGCTATCTAAAAATTTTGATTGGATGTGTTTGAGGCAAGGATGGGCAAGAGAGGGGGGCTAGTTGCCCTCAAATCACTTTTGACTATTAAAAAGGGCACTAGACCTTTGAATTTCCAATCAAATGAGTCATTTTTTAGTCATTTTGATTGGATTTGTTTGGGGAAATGGTGGGCGTGGAAGGGGTGTTAGTTATATTCCAATTACTTTTGACTATTAAAAAGGGCACAAGCCATTTCAATTTCTAATTGAATGAGCCCTTTTTGAAGTTTATGCAACAACACTTTCTATAAAAACATTATATGCCCCCAGGGCATAACTTACATTCCTTGTCCTGAGGGCTGTAAGGGGGTTGTCATCCTCAAAAACCTAATTTCCAGAACTTTAAACTACGTTGAACAAAATGCTATCTCAAAATTTTGATTGGACGTGTTTGAAGAAAAGGTGGGCGTGAGAGGGGGGTTAGTTACAGTCCAATCACTTTCAACTATTAAAAAGGGAACTAGCCCTTTGAATTTCCAATCAAATGAGCCTTTTTTGAAGTTTCTATGACAACACCTTCTATAAAAACCTTATATGCCCCCTGGGCATAACTTACAACCCTTGCCCTGAGAGTTGTGGGGGAGTGTCCTCCTCAAAAACATCTTCTATCTGGAAATCAACCACGCTTAACAAAATGGCTATCTCAAAATTTTAATTGGATGTGTTTAGGGGAATGATGGGCATGGGGGGGGCTAGTTAAAAGGCTACTAGCCCTTTAAACTAGCTACAAAAGGCTACTAGCCCTTTGAATTTCCAATTGAATGAGCCTTTCTTGAAGTTTCTACAACAACGCCTTCTATGTAAACCTTATTTGCCCCCAGGGCATAACTCAAAACCCTTGCCCCCTGTATTGTAGGAGAGTGTCCTCCTCAAAAATATATTTTCTATCGGGAAATCAACTATGCTGAACAAAATGGCTATCTCAAAATTTTGATTGGATGTGTTTGGGGGAATGATGGGTGTGGGGGGGGCTAGTTGCCCTCCAATCACTTTCGACTGTGAAAAAGGACATTAGCCCTTTGAATTTCCAATCGAATGAGCCTTTTTTGAAGTTTTTATGACAACGCCTTCTATAAAAACCCTTATGTGCCCCCAAGGCATAACTTAAAACCCTTGCCCTGAGGGTTGTGGGAGAGTGTCCTCCTCAAAAAGATATTTTGTATCTGGAAATCAACTATGCTGAACAAAATGGCTATCTCAAAATTTTGATTGGATGTGTTCGGGGAATGATGGGTGGGGGGGGGGGGGGGGCTAGTTGCCCTCCAATCACTTTTGACTATTATAAAGGGCACTAGCCACTCCAATTTGCAATCAAATGAGCCCTTTTCGAACTTTCTACAACAACTCCTTTGATATGAAGTGCCCGGGTATGGAGAACCAAAAAACAACACATTGTGCCCACATCATTCTTTACTTAGGCTGTGCTAGCGCGCTGCCTATGATAAGAAAGTGTTCTATGTCTCCTTTGCTTTTTCAATGGCTACATCCAATTTTGTCAAAACTCCTATCTATTGCAACTTTGACAAACAGTTTAGTCCAATTTGACATATTGAAGTCTATCCCTAATGGGTTAGTTTTACTATGGCTTGACTTGACTGCTTTGTTGACAGCTATAGAGAATTATAAAGATGCATCTAATGGAAGGGAGCTGACGTTTACTCCCCCTCCCCTATGTCTGGTTGGTCTCCCATTACTTTCAACTTATAAAAAAGGACTAGAACTCTCAATTTCTGATGTAAAAAGCACCCATGCTTTCTCAACCATGAGGTTGAGAAAGAGGCAGTCCTCCTCCTATTTGGAATGCTCATTTTGGTGTTAAATGTTAGTCTTTACTTCCATGATAACAGCGTAGACTAGAAATATTCCCAGAAATCTAGAGGGATTAAATATCAATTTCACATTTTTGATGTATTTTTTAGTTTTTTTTTGTACCTCCTCCATGGGAAAACAACCCACCCAAATAGAATTCCTGGCTATGGCCCTGGGGATTATACATCAATTTCTACCTCCACCCTCCCCTTGTCTTTCCCTTAGAACTAATTCTGTATCAAACAGTTGGTGCTGTCAGTAAGGAGCAACTCAGCTCAATAATAACCAAAACTCTAAAAAACGGAATTTTGATATCAATAGACACATCAAAAGAATTATCTTATCATGCTAATTCCAAATATATCAAATTTATCAAGAATTTATTATTAATCATAAATAATAAAATTTATTTTTACTGTTACCCATCAAAAGTCAAGAGTCTGAGAAAATTTGCATTATCTTCAAAAAAGGGAAAACATCCTCTAAAAGTCAAGGAATCTAAATGAAAATCACACCATCAGATTCAGCATATCATAGAATCATACTTTAGAAGTTTCAAGCTCCTATATAGCAAAATGTAGAATTTGTATTTTTTTGCCAGAAGAAAGAACACATGTTTGTTTAGTTTTTTTTCCCCAGAGTTGATTGTATCGAAACATTGGTCTTAGAAGATCGATAGAGAGTGCATTCAAACGGAAATTAAAACTTCTAGTGCCCTTTTTAAGTGACCTAAAAGATTGGAGGGCAACTAGCCCTCCTTGGGGGGGGGGGGCTAGTTGCTATAAAAAATGGCCATAGGAGGGGGCCTCTTCCACACCCATTTTTTCCACAATGTTGTCCAATCAAAATTTTGAGATAGTCATTTTGTTCAGAATAGTTGAACTATGCCTTTAGAGGTAACATGACCCCCCCCCCCCCCATAACCCATGGGGAGAGGCCTGTAAGTTATGAAATTTGCTCACTGTTTACATATAGTATTTGTTATAGGGAAGTATACAGACTTTTTTGGGAGGGAGTGTTTTGTGCTTGGGGTGGGTTTCCATAGAGTGTTTCTCTGGGGAGGTGAATTACTAGGGTGAGCTTTCCAGAGTATATTTTACCATGGAGAGATTTGACAGAATTTCTATACAAAATTCTTTTTATTTGTCTTACTTTCTCTTTGCTAACTCAATTTTGCATGTGGAGATTTTTCCAGGGGAATTGTCTAGGGGATGTTTTCAGTGTGTTTGGATTTCCAGGAAAAAAAATTCCACAAAAGGGGGATTCCTGGAGTGATAGGAAAAACAATTAGAAATTAAAGTCTCTTTCAAATGAAAGTATGCTAAGGAGAATTTTTATGCTGAATCATCCACAAGAAATTTCAAGAGGGGTTGGGGGGTGTATTTTATATAGTAGTAAATTTTCATTCGTGAGTTTCTGGTGAAGGGAGGGAATTTTTCATGGAGGGTTAGCCAGAATTACTAGCATTATTTGAAAAATCATCAGGAATTCAATTAAAAAAAAAGTTTTTTCAACTGAAAGTAAGGAGCAACATTAAAACTCTAAGCAAACAAATATTATTCCATATATAAAGGAGCTGTCCCTCTTCTCAATACCTTTCTCTTTACCCTAAAGTTAAAATGCTAAGAACTTTCCAGGTTGCAGCAGTAGCTAGCAACCTAGTAAGAGATGATCACATCCCATAGTAAAAAACAAAATAGCCCGGAACTCCTAAAACTAGAGTCGGATAAAAAAAACAAGTACACTATTAGAACCACCTTGTCCAATACCCTTATATAGGAAACTAACTGACCCTTGGCTTGAATAACAAAGATAATTCATATGCTTGAAAAACAAGAAAAGTTGCTGCAAGCACAATATTCTGCATTAACGTCTTCATTTTCTTTTTTACCCTGCAGCTAGCGAGGCACTAGAAAATCATAGATAGCTGTTTAATGGCTCATTTTAGAGAAAATTGCTACATCTAGTGACTTTTGTAATTAAAAACAAAATAGTTTTTGAAATGGAATCAATTTTTTCCAAAAAACTGCATTTTTCTAAAGTGCTGTAGTAGGAAATGTTATTAACATCATATTGCATAGGAAGATCAAAATATTTTGACATTATAAAAACATGTTGATATAGTTATGTAAAATTCAGTAATTCTTTTAGGATCTTAACGAAAAATTGATTTGTGAATTGAAAAAAATAGTAGTTCCTGAAAATTTTAAATAATCTCTCAGTTCAAAGTTATAATTATCTCCTGGAACCAAACTTTTTTAGTTTAACTTCTAAAATGTGTATCTCTATAACCGCTGTCTTATATTTCCATTGAAGACAAATTCAATTTTTTTATTTTCGTTTTCAGTTGAGAATTGCTTAAGTTATTATATAAAGTGCAAAAATATTTATGGTGTCTGATCAATAATATTAATTTTTTAATTCAGACCGGAAAAATACCAGAAAATTTTAAATTAGTTTTGATTTTTGTTCAATTTAATTGACTTAGCACGTGATTTTATGGTTAGAACTTCAAACATTGAAACAATATGGTCTCAAGTGAAAGAAAGAAAAGAAAGAAAGATTGAGAAAAGTATCAGAGTCAAGCAATCCAAATATCTGCTTTAAAACATTACTACATAAAAAATAGAGGTAAATTCCTGAAAAAAGTAGAACAAATATATTTAACAGACCAGGAGTATTGAGAAGCAAAAATTGAGAGAGCCAACCAAATTATTGAGGAGTGTTATCATAATGATGACAACTACCAAAACAAATATTAAAAAAAACAGTTGCTACCAAAATAATGGGTGGATAATGGGGTGATAAAAGCTGTAATAAAAAATAAAAAAGTTAAAACCTCTGCAAGGCTGTATCAAAGAACACATAAGGACAAAGTTAAAAATTACATTCAGATGTCCAAGAAGATGGCGAAAATGCAGACTGATCTTTGTAAATTGAGAAACATTTTACAAATGTTTTACCAGGATTTCGAAAAATATTCAAAATTAAAGATTAGAATTCTCTTTGAAAGAGCGGATGTTGTTGGAAGGTTGGCTTGAAATGCTCTGGCAAAACTTCATACTGAATATTCATACTTCATAATAAAATGATGTATGTTTAATGAAAAGCTTCCAAGGTATGGACTGGCTGCTGTGGAACAGTTTACAGATGCAATGGAAAATATTAGACAACCCTGTGAATATATGGAGGTATACTTCTTAGAAAATGTGTATATTAATTTTGGAAGCAGCAATTGCAGTTTATGTAGCAGTAATACAAATATATATACAAGCATACCTATGAACAGCAAAGGGAAAACAATGTTTTTTAATTATGGTGAAAACGAACCTGTTAGGGTTGTTAGCATATATATTTGTAAGACTGATGATTTAAAACAAATTCCTGGAATTTCTCCTCACGAAAAAAATATTTCTAACTGTGGTTTTCAACAATAGTGTAAAGAGCAAGGTATTGAGGAGAAGGACAATCCCTTCAGAAATAGAATAACTTCTGGTCATTTTGAGTTTTAATGTTGCTCCTTACTTTCAGTTGAAAAAACTTGTTTTTTAAATTTAATTTATCAGAAGGCTCAATGAGAGCTGGGCTGTTTCGGCATTAAGATGTACCCTTTGAGGCATCTCCCTCCCTTCCTAACTATAAAACAATCAGAGAGCTTCATTGTAGAAGTTTAAATACCTTTTAAAGTTTTGTAATCTGCTTACAGATAGTATTTGTTACTGAGAAATCTACAGACATTTTTTGTGAAGGAGTTTTCTGCAGGGGTAAGGGAGAGATTGTCCAGAGGAATTTTCTCTGACAAGAAATTTTTTAGGAAGAATTTCCTGTCAGTGGGGAAAATTGTCCCGCAGGATTTTTACATGGAAAAATAGGGGTAATGTCCACAAGGGCGTTGCAAGGTGACACCTCTGTTCTTATTGAATGTTTTTAGCATTTATTTTAATCCTTTATTGAGGTGAAGTGATTTACTTAACAATGCAGTGGTATATTATTAATAAGGGCTGGTAGATTGTTGTGTAGGGAGGGGATTAAAATACCAAAAGGATTATGTTTCAGTGGCCTAATTTTCTAAGCCTCAGATGAAAGCTAAACGAGTTTTGGGACTTCTTGTCTAATTCTTCTTAGTTCCCATGTATATTTTCAGTTTACACCTTTATTATAGGTCCTGGGGTGGAGGGGGATTGTAGTGTCCTAGTAAAGGTTGCTTAAACTTAAAATTTTGTTCAAATGAGCCCTCTTCCTATCTTCCAGGACCCTTGATTCGCTATAACTACCCCTGAGAAATACTTAGGCGATTGAAACTTACTCATTTTGTTATCCTACCATCCCCTACCCAAAGATTGACCTCCTCTCCTTAATAATAGATCACTATTGTGAAGCAAATTTCTTCGGTTAAATAAAGCATTAACATAAACGGCAGTAATATTTCTGTGCAATAAGAAGGGAGGTCACCTTACATTAATCACATTTTTCACATTTTTTCACAGTAAAACATTAATCACATTTTTTCACAGTAAAATCTTGCTAGACAATTTGATCCCTTCTGAAAATTTCCCCAGGATCATTCTCAGGTAACGTTCTCTCCATACTTAAAATTGTGAATCTAAAGAGAAAGAAAGACAAATAATAAGAATTATACAAATGAATTAAGGGTTAAATCTTCCCAAAAAATTTCTCCCCGCTGAAAATTCCCCAGCAAAAATATCCAAATAATTTCCAATAACAAATACCATCTGCAAGCAATTGACAAATCATAAAGCTTAAAAGGGCACTTAAACTATTGCAATGGGGATCTCTGATTTTTTTGTACTTAGGGAGGGAGGGGGATACAACAAAGGGTGAATTTTAATGCCAAAGTATCCCAGCTCTCATTGAGCATTCATATAAACACTTCATTAGTTCTAAGGGAGAGACGAGGGGAGGTTGTACAGTGAAGAATTGGGAGCAGCCTTATAAAACAAAATTGCAAATAAGTTGTTACTTTTTTAATATGCATTTTCTGGTTGCAAATAATTATGAATCTTATTTACGAAGCGTGCCAACATTTATTTTAGCTATACCAATTACGAATAGACATAATCTTTTTTATTAGAATATAAGCAAATCGATTCATTTTAGTTTTACTGAAAGAATATTTTTTTTCTGTTCAGAGTTTCCCTTGTTTTACCAGTGGTTGCCATAGTTGAAGTTGAATTAAAAACAAGAACAGTCTGCTTGACTCGGCGACTCAGGGATACATGTTTCAAACTGATCAGGCACAAAAAACTCACCCTTCCTTTGAGCACCCATGAAAATCCCCCTTCTAATAAAATTGTGATCATCCGTTGGCTCAAGAAATGATCCATGAAAGTTCCAAACCGAGTAAAAAAAGCTAAGATCAAACCTGTTTGTCATTTTTACTATGTAGCTAGTTTGTGGATAATGACCGTATGTCCTAATTTAGGGTCCAGGGCTTCATGGGTCATGTCATATTTGGGGGGCATATTTCTTGGTAGACAGGTGACACAGGTAGGAAATAAGGTGTAGAATGTACAACAGTATCTATTTTTTCAATTCTGTTTCCTAATTCTGTATTTGATTTTATATCTTTTTATTTTTTTTATTTTTTTTTGTTTTCTTGGGGGCTGGAGTGAAGTTGTCACACCAGCTGAAAATAAATGCTAAAGAAAATGATTTACTTATTTGAAATAAAGAGTTCTATACATATTAAAGTTTCTTGATTATGACTAGGGCCCAACCGATATATCGGCCAGCCAATATCATTGGGCCAATATGGGAGTCAGTGTCAGTATCGGTTATTGGAAAAACATATCGGATATCGGTCGATTTTTTTTCTTTTCTACGCACAACTCATTTAAAAAGATGGCGCAAGATTTCCTTAGGTGATTTTTGGTTGTCCAGTCCTTGGAAGTGGAGCCAACATCTAAGTCTGACCATGGTGAAGAGAAAAGCAGATCTGAGTCAAATCAAGTCAAAGTATATTTGTTGTCAATAATTGTCAATACACACCTGATGCACCACTGTTCAATATATATGGTGAGTTCAAGAACATACAAATTTCCCCATAATAAAAAAAAAATACAGTAGACCATACATTTCAATATAATGAATGTTCACTTGCGTGGGTGAAAGATCCAATAGTCAATATATTAAAACCATTACATCCAGTCAGGGGTGCAGTTAGGGGGGGGGGGATACTGTAAGATGGGGAGGGGCGAAGGTCCAAGATGTCAGCGCCGTGTGCTGACCTTTGGAAATTCACCTAGTTTCCTTGGAAATTTAGCTTATATGTGTCCGTATTTGCCAGCATACTGGATGATTTGGTGACACATTCTTTAAATCCCTCCTCCAAACTTAAAATCCAAGCTGCAGTCCTGTATCCAGTGTGCCTAGCATGGATTTGTTAGTTAGAAACCGTATCATATGAGTATTCTGGGATTCTGAATCAGAAGACTTGGAATTGGAGCAGTGGAGGTTTGGATTTTAGACAGTTTATTTATGAAGGATAATGTTCTTTAGTTTTAAAAGGTACAAGGCGTTAGCAAGGACAAAGGGATGCCTAGAATAGCTAGAATTTTCTTCCCAAATGCCGAGAGAGCACTTTGGATTTTTTTTTTTTTATATTAATAAAAACGGATTAAAAAAGTAGAAACTTATGAGAATTTAATATAGCTATACGTGTTGCCAATCGAAGAGTAAACCCAGCTCTAGGTCAAAATGAAGATCCGAGTTACCCCTTTTGGATCTTCTTGTTGGATATATATAATCTGTTGCATTATATCAATAGATACAGAGCTATTCCCAGGGTTGATGATGCCTGCAGAATTAAAACGCCCCCCTCCATACTCAAATATAAGCAAAAAAGATGAATCAAATTTAAAATGTTGATCGAAGTGGGCAGTCATTCCCACCCCAGCTGCGGTGCCTGTGGCAGTAGCTCTGGTTGTACCCATCCTCTTTGAATGGCTTTGAATAGATACAATAGGAACCCATAAACCTTTGGGAGCTGGCGTTTCCCCCTCCCCGGAATATACCCTCACAGATAATTCCCCCCCCACCGCTGCTGGTTGATTTCCAATCACTTCCAACTTATAAAAAAGGACTAGAATTCTCAATTTCTGGTCTAATGTGCACCCTCCGAAGTTTCTGCGTCCATGAAGGGGAGATGTGGATAAGGAAGGGGGAATCTCCCCCCAATACAGAATAAATTATGCACATTTTGGGGTTTAATGTTACTCTTTACTTCCATAATAGCAGCGTAGACCAGAAATATTCCCAGAAATCGTAAGGGAGTAAATATCAATTTTAATTTTTTTATGCGTTTTAAGGGTCTTTTTTACCCCCCCCTGAAAATAACCCCCCTAAAAAAAAGTCTTGGTTACGGCCCTTGCGGGCTATATATCAATTTTTAGGTCCACCCTCTCCTCGTATCTCCCTTAGAACTAATTATGTAGTTATCTGAAGCCTCAATGAGAGCTGGGTTTACAGAAATATTCCCAGAAATCATAAGGGGAATAAATTACAATTTTACATTTTTGATGCGTTTTCAAAGTTTTTCCCCCCCCCCCAGAAAAACAATCCCCCTTGAACAAAAGTCTTGTTTACATCCCTTGGGGGCTATATATCAATTTTTAGGTCCACCCTCCCCTCGTCTCTCCCTTAGAACTAATTATGTATTTATTTGAAGCCTTAATGAGAGCTGGGCTGTTTTGGCATTAAAATGCACACTTTGAGGTATTTCCCTCCCTCCCTACCTACAAAACGATCAGAGTATCCCATTATAGAAATTTTAAGATACCAAAAAGAGGACATTTAAGTGACCTAATTTTGTAAGCCTCACTGAGCCTTCAGGTGAAAACTAAATGAGTTTTTGGGACTTGTTGTCTAATTCTTTTTAGTTCCCACATATACATTCAGTCTACGCCTTTATTATTGGTGCTGAGGCGGGGGGGGGGGGGGAGTAGCAGTGATGAATTAAAATAAACGCCAGAAACATTTTTTGCAATAAGAAGGGAGTTGTCACCTTGCAGCATCTTTGTGGACACGAACCACATTTTTCTAAGGAAAAATCTTGCCAGAAAATTTAATCCCGCTGAAAATATCCCCTAGACAATTCCGCCGTAGCATTCTCTCCTTATGTAAAATTGTGCATGAAAAGAGGGAAAAGGACAAATAAATAGAATTTTGTAGAAGAATTCACGGTAATTTTTCCAAAAAGGTTTCTCCACTTGGAAAATTCCCCAGATAATATCCCCCCTCCGCAGAAAAATTTCCCGTGAAAAATGTCCGTATGTTTCCCAATAACAATTACTTATCTGTAAACAATGGAAAAATTACAAATATTGGAAAGGCACTTAAATATCTACAATGGGGTTCCCTGATAATTTTGTAGTTACGGAGGGAAGGAGATACCTCAAAGTTTGCATTTTAATATCAAAACATCCCTGCTTTCATTGAGCCTTCAGATAAATTAGATTAAAAATAAAACAAGTTTTTTCAACTGAAAGTAAGGAGCAAGCTCACATTGAGCCTTCAGATAAATACATTATGAGTTCTAAGGGAGAGACGGGGGAGGGTGGAGGCAAAAAATGACGTATAATCTCTGGGGCCGTAAACAGGATTTTGTTTTTTGGTGGAGGGTAAAAAAAGATTTTAAAACACGTATAAAAAAATTAAATTTGATCTTTAATCCCTCTTGATTTATGGGAATATTTCTGCTCTAGGCTGTTATTACGAAAGTAAAGAATAATAACATTAAACTTCAAAATTAGCAGAACTTATTCCGTATAGGAGGGGGACTGTCCCCACCTCCAAATGATGGTCGTAGAAACTTCAGAGGGTGCTCATTACATCAGAAATTGAGAGCTCTAGTCTTTTTGTAAGTCGAAAGTGATTGGAGACTAGTCAACCAGGAGGAGTATTTCCTGGGGAAGGGGGGGGGGGGTTGTAAACGCCTAGACCTAAGCCTTTGTATATGCAAGCACTGTGAAAAAATGATAATTTAATTTTGTTTACTTGATAAATTTATCATTAATATTCAATTATTAAATAATCAAAGTTTGCATTGCAAAAATGAAGTTTTTGTATATGTATATATATATATTTGACCATGGTAGAGACAGCAGCTGAGGTGAGTCAAATGAAGTCAAAGGATATTATTATTCATTTATTGCCCGTCAAAAAAAGGTACAAAAGGTACAGTAGACGGAGTAATCACTAAAGAAAACAAAAAGAAAAAAAAGAAGAAAAAGAAGGACACAAACACACATTGAAAATTCAGATACGTGACAAAAAAAAACTCTTCATTACATTAATACGAACAATGATGCTAACGAAAGGATGATAAGTTTTTTTCAAAGGTACAATATATGTTATAAATACTTGTCAATACACACCTGGTGCAGTAACGTTTGAAATGTATGGTGAATTCAAGAACGAACAACTTCCAGCAACGAAAAAGAATACAATAAACTATACATTTCTGTTTAATGATCGTTCACTTGCGTGGGTGAAAGATCCGAGATTCAATCGATTAAAATCATGATATCTAGTCAGGGACGTAGCTTGGAAATTTAGCTTGTGTTTCCGCAGTTATTGGCAATCTGGATAATTTTGTCGACACCTCCTTTAAACTTAAAACCCTGGATGCACAC